>SDVV010024961.1:0-12502 GCA_016164225.1 Gammarus roeselii
CTAGCCCCTTCGCTCCGCCCCGTTTTGTCGTCTCAGACACGCTGGGGATTGCGGTAGCCGATTCTACTCCCGGCTACGGGGCGCCCCTTTAGTCGCCTTCTACGACACGCGGTGGATACGGTAGCACGATTCTAAGGCCCCGGCTACAAGGCGGGGGCGATTCTAAACGAGCTGAACACAAATGTTCAACTACGCTTCCCAACAAGATGACAGAATACACTTTCAAACATTACCAGTGGCAGTTTGGCTAAGCCTGAGAACCAAATCTTCCAATAGATGAGTCAGAAAAGAGCACCAGAAAAATCAGCAGGAGCAAGAGCAGCAACTTGAGCGGTAGCCGGTGAATGTAGAGACCTCGATGGATCGAACAACCATAAATTTCATGGAATTTTCTGCTCGCCTCACACTTTTTTTATAATGGATGAAATTCAGTATGTGACAGTCAACATCAGAGGCATTTACTAGCGTTCATTCCAAATTTTGTACGAGCCCTTGGCGACAGCTCATAAGGTTTTGAAATATCTTTACCCCTCGTTTCTAGACTCAAAAGCGCTATTGTCATTGCTCGCGTCCGTCTGTCTGTCTGTCACATTCCATGCTCATGTCCGTCCTTTTGTCACGTTTCCAGGCGTGCCAACGTTCAAATGCTCCACCAATAACTTATCGATTTACAATTTTTTAGCAATCCCCTTTCAGAAGAACACTATGCGGATATCTTCTCGTATTTTTCAAAAGAACACTAGTCGGACATCTTCTCGTATTTTTCAGAAGAACACTATGCGGATATCTTCTCGTATTTTTCAGAAGAACACTATGCGGATATCTTCTCGTATTTTCCAAAAGAACACTATGCGGAGATCTTCTCGTATTTTCCAAAAGAACACTATGCGGAGATCTTCTCGTATTTTTCAGAAGAACACTAAGCGGATATCTTCTCGTATTTTTCAGAAAAACACTGCGCGGATATCTTCTCGTATTTTTCAGAAAAACACTGTGCCGATATCTTCTCGTATTTTTCAGAAGAACACTGTGCGGATATCTTCTCGTATTTTTCAGAAGAACACTAAGCGGATATCTTCTCGTATTTTTCAGAAGAACACTAAGCGGATATCTTCTCGTATTTTTCAGAAGAACACTGTGCGGATATCTTCTCGTATTTTTCAGAAGAACACTAAGCGGATATCTTCTCGCATTTTTCAGAAGAACACTAAGCGGATATCTTCTCGTATTTTTCAGAAGAACATGAAATCCATTGTTTTGCACACGTTTAGGTACCATATCCGTTTGTCTATAAATTGGACTAGAATTGCTAGTTGGAGCGTGAGCGTGTTTTAGTCCCCCTCCCTCCCTCTCACCCTTCCTGTTATCTGAAAGGAAAAATCCCTTTATTTCCTTTTGCCGGCCTACTGTAGGGCAGCAGCTTTAGGAAGGCCCCCCCCCATCTCCTCCCTATACCTCTATCCTTGAGACGCTGAAGGGTATCACAACAATGATAATCAGAGCGCACCCCACACCCACCCCCTCCCTTCCTCCATACGAGACGTCACCCCTAAAGGGTAGAGTGGCACGAAGAGCCGCACCCCAGCCCTTAACAGTATGACGGCCCCAAAGGGTATAGTGACACAAGGTAACGCATCCCAGCCCCTCACCGTACGGGAACTTGAAAGGACATAGTGGCCCAGGGTACCGCACCCCAACCTCTGTATAGGGACCCTAAAAAGCTTAGTGGAGCAAGGAACAGCACCCCAGCCCTTCACTGTATGGGGCCCTTAAAGACATAGAGGCACCAGGAACGGCACCACAGCCCTTCACTGTATGGAGGCACTAGGAGCATAATGGCGCAAGGAACGGCACCACAGCTCTTCACTGTATGGAGGCACTAGGAGCATAATGGCGCAAGGAACGGCACCACAGCCCTTCACTGTATGGAAGTCCTAAAGGGCAAAGTGGCGCAAGGAACGGCACCACAGCCCTTCACTGTATGGAAGCTCTAAAAAGCAAAGTGGCGCAAGGAACGGCACCACAGCCCTTCACTGTATGGAAGCCCTTAAGGGCAAAATGGCGCAAGGATCGGCACCACAGCCCTTCACTGTATGGAAGCCCTAAAGAGCAAAGTGGCACAAGGAACGGCACCACAGCCCTTCACTGTATGGAAGCCCTAAAGGGCAAAGTGGTGCAAGGAACGGCACCACAGCCCTTCACTGTATGGAAGCCCTAAAGGGCAAAGTGGCGCAAGGAACGGCACCACAGCCCTTCACTGTATGGAAGCCCTAAAGAGCAAAGTGGTGCAAGAAACGGCACCACAGCCCTTCACTGTATGGAAGCCCTAAAGGGCATAGTGACGCAAGGAACGGCACCACAGCCCTTCACTGTATGGGGCCCTAAAAGGCATAGTGGCACCAGGAACGGCACCACAGCCCATCACTTTATACAAGCCCTCAAGAGCAAAGTGGCACAAAGAACGGCGCCACAGCCTATCCCTGTATGGAAGCCCTAAAAAGCAAAGTGGCGCAAGGAACAGCGCCACAGCTTATCAATGTATGGAGGCACTAAAGGGAATAGTGGCGCAAGGAACGGCATCACGGCCCTTCACTGTATGAAAGCCCTAAAAGGCATAATGGCGCAAGGAACGGCATCACGGCTCTTCACTGTATGGAAGCCCTAAAGGGCAAAGTGGCGCAAGGAACGGCATCACGGCCCTTCACTGTATGGAAGCCCTTAAGGGCAAAGTGGCGCAAGGAACGGCATGACCCAAATGGTGAAGACACCTACAAGAGGTAGCAACATTCTTGAACTCCTATTTCGTGCAAGCGACTCTCATGTCACGAACGTCGAAGTAGGTGAACCACTCTGAACTAGTGACCGCAACTGTATCCGTTTTTTGATAGAGCTCGAGTTGAAAACATCAACAAACTGCGAAAAAGTCCCTAACTTCAGATTAGCTAATTTTGATGACTTAAGAGAGTCAATGGTGTCAGCAAATATAACCCTCGGACAAGATGTCAATCAATCGCTCGACTATTTCTTGACCGCACTTAAAAATATTGAACATGGGCATATCCTGCGCAAAAACATGCGAACAGCAGTCTATCAGCCCAAGTACTGGAAAGGAGAATTGCAGCGCCTTCAATCACAAAAGAAAGCAAAGCATTCGATAAAGCAGAGACATCCACATGACGACGTAGCAAAAAATGAATACAAAATTAGCAGACGAGATCTGAAGAGGGTCCTGAAAAGTAAGAAGAAAGATTATGAAAATGAAATTGCTGCCAATGCCAAAACTAATCCGAAACAATTTTTTAGTTATATTTCGAGCAAAAAAAAAAAAATCTGTAATAGGTCCTCTCGAGAACGATGTTGGTGAGCAAGAAACGGGCGACACCATAATGAGTGTTCTACTAAATGAATACTTTTGCTCTGTATTTACGTCAGAGAACCAGGATATTCTTAATCCTGAGAATATCATAGCGGCAAAACGAATTGAAGCCCTCATCACAGTGAACTTTTCCCACGCCAAAGTTATTAAATATATAGATAAATTGAAAGTCACCAAACATTTATCAAACATTTTCACCCAATCTCCCACAAATGGCACCTGCCTCTCTTAATGGAAAGAGGCCAATGTTACCCCAATTACCCCCATGCCCATCACTGTATGGAGGCAATTGCCGTCCAATTAGTCTCACCTCAGTCATTGGCAAGTTGATGGAAAATTTGATAACGGAAAAAATTACAGAATTCTTAGAATCAAACAAATTGATTGGCGACTCCCAGCATGGCTTTAGACACAACTGTTTTTTTCTTACAAATCTGCTACTCTTTTTCAGAAATATAATCTTAATCCATGACACAAAATCTCCAATCGATATCATTAACCTTGACTTTCAAAAGGCTTTTGATGAAGTCCCCTACAAGCGCCTAATTAGTAAATTGCACAGCATCGGTATTCGAGGCGAGATCAACAACTGGATAAAATGCTGGCTTGCGGACAGACGGCAGCGAGTTGTTCTTAACGGAGCTTCCTCCCCCTGGGGTAATGTTACGAGCGGCGTGCCTCAATGATCCGTGTTAGGGCAAGTTCTCTTTATAATATTCATTAACGATCTCGATAGCAACGTACTATCAAACAATAGCAAGTTTGCAGACGATACTAAGATCGGAGGAAAAATGCAAACTGAACTAGAGTGTCAGCAGATCCAACCAGACTTGAACAAAATTGTTGATTGGTCAGAAAAGTGGCGAATGAAATTTAATGTAGACAAATGCAAAGTTATGCACATAGGTCCTCATAACCCCAAACACGAATATTCAATGTCTGGAAAGAAGCTCTTTCAAGTCACCGACAAGAGAGGTTAAGGTGTCATCATTAGTAACGACTTAAAAAGCAGCAAGCAATGTAACGATGCTGCCAAGGAAGGCAATAAAATCCTAGGTATGATATCCCGCACCATCTCGTACAAAACCAAGACAGTATGCTCAAGTTATTTGATGCATATGTTAGACCGCATCTCGAGTATGCCGTTCAATTCTGGTCTCCATTCCTTAGAGAAGACGTTATTAAACTTGAGAAAGTTCAACAAAGAGCTACCAAACTCATCCCCTCGCTGCGGAATAAATCGTACGAAGACAGGCTTCGTGAACTCATTCTTTATTCGCTTGAGAATCGTCGCGTCAGAGGCGACATGATAGAAGTGTGGAAGATGACGAAGGGTAAGGAAAACGTTGACCGAGCGAGCCTTTCCACTGTAGATACAAACGGAGTGACTAGGAACAATGGATACAAAATCGTTGGAAAACGTTTCTCACTCGACATCACGCGCAATCTCTTCACGTATAGAGTTGTCGAAGAATGGAACAAACTTCCAGCGGATGTTGTAAACAGCAATACAATCGAAACGTTCAAGACGTGACTCGATAAGTTCTACATAAATCGTCGATAAATAGCTAAACCGTTCCATTTCCTGTTGTTAAAAACAACAGAAATGGCACACGAAGTTTGGGCCAATAGTCCTGTTGTTGTCTTCCTACACTTGTAAACCACAGCCCATCACTGTATGGAGGCACTAAAGGGCATAGTGGCGCAATGAACGGCACCAGAGCCCATCACTGTAATGGGGCCCATGCAAACCCGTATCGATGATGACTCTCCTCGTCCCTTCCCTCGTCTTCCTCCCTTCTCCGACTCTCTCTAAGTACTCCTGAACGGTCGAGAATGGCAGGAGAGCGCTCTCAGCGCTCTCTTTCTTTTCCTTTACGAAAGAGGGGAAAAAGGGGTCGATTCTGAGGGAGGCCTTATGTAGCTTCTGAAAAGCTTTGCAGACCCCCCCCCCCCCAGCGGTGACCTAATTACCCAGCATGCACCAGTCAGTCAGACCCCGCCAACTGAAAGACTGACGTCAGCCGCGTCGTAAGAAAGAGGGATAGAGAACAGGCGAAACACTTCATGACGAGAAACTGAAGTGGAAAGAAGATGATAGAGATACAGAGAGTCTTGCCTCACTATCCTCACGCAGCATTACTAGCTTTACCGCCCACTGTACTCACGCAACCTTACTAGCCTCGCGCCTCACTATCCTCACGCTGCATAACTAGCTTTACCGCCCACTGTACTCACGCAACCTTACTAGCCTCGCGCCACACTATCCTCACGCTGCATAACTAGCTTTACCACCCACTGTACTCACGCAACCTTACTAGCCTCGCGCCACACTATCCTCACGCTGCATAACTAGCTTTACCGCCCACTGTACTCACGCAACCTTACTAGCCTCGCGCCACACTTACCTCACCGTCTCACTGTCCACACGTCAACTCAATAGCCCTTTGCACGCCACCTCACTAGCCTACCCGCCTCACTATACTCACGCCACCTCCTTACATGACTCCCCTCTTACTATTCACGCCACTTCACAACCCTCACCACTATCTTCATGCCACCCCACTACCCTCCCCCCACTATACTCACCCACCAATCTATCATCTTCCCTTCACGCCTCCTCACAAGCATCGATCTCACTACCCTCATCTCCCACTACCCTCATCTCCCACTACCCTCATCTCCCACTGCCCTCACTAGCTTTACTTCTCGCTATCCTCACGGCACATCACTAGCCTCGCTTCTTACTCTCTTCGCGGCTCCTCACTAGCCTCACCTCCTACTATCCTCAATGGCCTCATCTTTAACAATACTACGCCACCTCACTAACCCCACCTTTCACTTTACTAACGCCATCTCACTAGCCTCGCCCCTTACTATCACCACACCACCTCACTCTCGCTCCATCCAAGACTGTACGCTCTTAAGGAACCATTTAGAAAATAAACACGTTCAGTTAACACCACTTCAATTACCCAAAAAGTATTCTTTTGATGTGAATGTGCCCAGAAGATGTTTAATCAGGTCAAAGGTCACGATAATGTGCCCAGAAGATGTTTAATCAGGTCAAAGGTCACGATAATGTGCCCAGAAGATGTTTAATCAGGTCAAAGGTCACGATAATGTGCCCAGATGATGTTTGATCAGGCCAATAGTCACGATAATGTGCCCAGATGATGTTTGATCAGGCCAATGGTCACGATAATGTGCCCAGATGATGTTTGATCAGACCAATGGTCACGATAATGTGCCCAGATGATGTTTGATCAGGCCAATGGTCACGATAATGTGCCCAGATGATGTTTGATCAGGTCAAATGTCACGATAACGATCACCATTCCGAACCAGCGAACAGACCAGGAAGCAAGAGGCAGCCACGACAAAATGGACTCTCAGAATACAGAGAAAAATATTGTGATTGGTGATAACAATGTCACCTCCTTCAAATCAAATCAGCGAAAAAGGAAAATTCAACTGAAAGTTCTTGGCAAAGCAGACTTGAAAATCGACGAGGTCGAAGGCATAATCGTAAATGAAAAGATACATTCATCTAAGCGAATTATAATACAAGTCGGAGCTGAAGACGCGTCGCAGACGGAATCGACATGGGAAAGGTATGAAGCCATGCTAAACGGCATCAAACCTTCACACGCGAACCTCCATGTCACTGGCATCTTGCCCCATTCCAACCTAAGTAGATACAAGTTAAGCAAGATGATTTTACTTAACAATCGCCTAGAAACTTTCTGCAAAGCCCAGAAAATCTCTTTCTCTGATCATTGGGATAAGATGATCAACCCAAACTACTATAACTTCAAAAGAATCACCAACAAGGCTCGCATTAACACGTATGGACTTGTTACCATCGAAAACATCCTCAAAAACATCGATGCAGGTCTTGTCAACGAAAATAAGTCAAAAAACGTAATCGATATCATACCCTCAACCCCGCCAGCAGTGCCCCACGAAATGACCCAACAGCCTCCTCCCGTGCCAACACTAGGTACACAACAAATACAAGAGCCCATCAAAACACCACCGCAGGTCCTAGCAAAAAAGTTCTTGTCATCAATCCAGTCCGAGTTAGAGGCAGTAGTCGCAGCCCCGCCAGTACAACCCGTGTAAACGAAAACGAAAGTCTTGACTCCGACACAAGGCCTCAGAGTAGAAGCCAACTAAGTCAATCAAATCTAGTTAATGTGACTAACGGTACTCTCAAATGTTACTACGTGAACGCTAGGAGTCTCCAAGACAAAATCGAAGAATTAGGTATCCTTGCAATGAATGAAAGTATCGACATAAAAGCAATCACGAAATCGTGGATGAAATTGAGCCCCAGGTATTATTTAGGCGAATTTACATTTCACGGTTGCTCACTATTTCACAAAAGATAGATAGACAAGGCCGAGAGGGCGGAGGAGTGCTGTTTCTCGCGAAAAACACTCTGCAAATATTAGAAATCACTATTCCAAACCATAATCATAACATAGTATCTATCCAAGTAGTCGGTAACCATATAAAATGTCAAATCACTCTCGTCTATCGACCCCCAAAAAGCAAGGTTTCAGATGACATCGACCTTTACAACACCTTCATCGATGTCGTCACAACATAACCCAGTATAGTGCTGGGAGAATTCAATATCCCCGACATTGATTGGGAAACTAACGAATGCACTGCCACCGGCCAACGTTTGACTTTTTTGCAGACGATAAGTTCATGACCTAAATGGTGAAGACACCTACAAGAGGTAGCAACATTTTTGATCTCCTTTTTAGTGTCAGCGACTCATGTCACGAACGTCGAAAAAGGCGAACCACTCGGAACTAGCGACCACAACTGTATCCGTTTTTTAATAGAGCTCGAGTTGAAAACGTCAACTAAGTGCGAAAAAGTACCTAACTTTAGACTAGCTAATTTTGATGGCTTAAGAGAGTCAATAGCGTCAGCAAATATAACCCTCGTACAAGATGTCAATCAATCGCTTACCAAATTTCTTAACTGCAATTAAAAATATTGAATATGAGCAGATTTCGCGTAAAAACAAGAGAACAGTAGTCAATCAGTCTAAGTACTGGAAAGGAGAATTGCAGCGCCTTCAGTCACGAAAGAAAGCAAAGCACTCGATAAACATCAGCAGAGGAGATCTAAAGAGGGTCCTGAAACGTAAGAAGAAATAGTATGAAAATTTAATTGCAGCCAATGCCAAAACTAATCCGAAACAATTTTTTAGTTATATTTCGAGCAAGACAAATTCAAAATCTGTAATAGGTCCTCTCGAGAACGATGTTGGTGAACTAGAAATGAGACACCAAAATGAGTGTTCTACTTGATGAATCCTTTTTTTTTGTATTTACGGTAAAGAATCAGGATATTCCTAATCCTGAGGATATCATAGCGGCAAAACGAATTGAAGCCCTCAGCACAGTGAACTTTTCCGCCGCCGAAGTTATTAAATATATAGATAAATTGAAAGTCACCAAATCTTCAAGTCCAAAACAAATTCATCCCAGAATTCTCAATGAGACTAGAAATGAAATCGCCGAACATTTATTAAACATTTTCACCCTATCTCTCACAAATGGCACCTGACTCTCTAAATGGAAAGAGGCCAATGTTACCCCAATTTTTCAGATAGGGGACAAAAAGTGTACCGGCAACTACCGTCCAATTAGTCTCACCTCAGTCATTGGCAGGTTGATGGAAAGTTTGATAACGAAAAAAATTACAGAATAATTTGAGACAAACAAATTTATTGACGACTCCCAGCATTGCTTTAGACACAACCGTTCATGTCTTACAAACCTGCTACTCTTTATCAAAAATATAATCGAAATTCACGACACAAAATCTCCGATCGATATCATTTACCTTGACTTTCAAAAGGCCTTTGATAAAGTCCCCCACAAGCGCCTAATTAGTAAATTGCACAGCGTCGGTATTCGAGGAGAGCTTAACAACTGGATAAAATGCTGGCTTACGGACAGACGGCAGCGAGTTGTTCTTAGCGGCACTTCCTCCCCCTGGGGTAATGCTACAAGCGGCGGGCCTCAAGGATCCGTGTTAGGGCCAGTTCTCTTCATCATATTCATTAAAAATCTCAATATCAACGTACTCTCAAATATTAGCGAGTTCGTAGACGATACTACGATCGGAAGGAAAGTGCAAACTGAATTAGAGTGTCAGCAGATCCAACTGTACTTGGACAGTATTGTTGATTGGTCAAAAAAGTGTCTGATGAAATTTAATGTGGACAAATGTAATGTTATGCACATAGGTCCTCATAACCTCAAGCACGAATATTCAATGTCCGGAAAGAAACTCCTTCCTGTCACCAAAGAGAGAAATTTAGGTGTCATCATTAGTAATGACTTAAAAAGTAGCAAGCAATATAACGATGCAGCAAAGAAAGGCAGCAAAATGCTAGGTATGATCACGCACCATCTCGTACAAAAACCAACACAGTATGCTCAAGTTATTTAATCAGGCCGAATCTCGAGTATGCCGTTCCGTTCTGGTCTAAATTTCTCAGAAAAGACGTTATTAAAATAGAGAAGGTTCAACGTAGAGCTATCAAACTCATCCCCTTGCAGCGGAATAAATCGTACGAAGACAGGCTGTTGGAACTCAATCTTTATTCGCTAGAGAAACGTCAAGTCAGAGGCGACATGATCGAAATGTGGAAGATTATGAAGGGTAAGGGAAACGTCGACCGAGTGAGCATTTTCACTCAAGATATGAACGGAGTGACTAGGAACAATGGATACAAAATCGGCGGGAAACGGTTCTCACTCGAAATCACGCGCAATTTCTACACGTATAGAGTTGTCGAAGAATGGAAAAAACTTCCAGCGGAGGTTGAAAACAGCAATACAATCAGAACTTTCAAGTCAAGGCTCGATAATTTCTACATAAACAGCTGATAAATAGTTGAACCGTTCCCTTTCCTGTTGTTATAAACAACAGAAATGGCCCATCATGAGGCTCTCTTGGACGTTCTACTTCAGAACTAATCCTCTTGCTATCATAGAGCAACCTAGTTTGGGCCAATAGTCTTCCTTCACTTGTAAACACTTGTGGACACCAGTTTGGACCAAAACTGGTGACTGCCACTTCTTACCACGCATCTGCCACATCCAAACTTCCACTTCGTCGTCATGCAGCGCGTTGCTAGGCACACAGCTGCCAACCATGGGTCACCTTCACCAAAACCTTCGGAGTAACCAACTGTAGATGGAGTAGAGGAGAGCCCGTGACCCACGCGACATGCAGTTTGCAGGGAACCAGACATTCAAAAAGAAAGCCACGGAATCTGTAAAATGTGAAACCTCAGCTTCTACGGCATTAGAATATTTTCTTCAAAGTGAACCTCGACAGCACGAGCAATGGAGCGAAATAAAATTGTTGACGGAAAAAAATGCACTCGATCCTAAATGATCATTCATCAGTGCCGTAATGCAGGGTGGTTCATTCATCTGATCATTCATCAGTGCCATATTGCAGGGTGGTTCATTCATCTGATCATTTATCTGTGCCGTAATGCAGGGTGGTTCATTCATCTGATCATTCATCAGTGCCGTAATGCAGGGTGGTTCATTCATCTGATCATTCATCAGTGCCGTAATGCAGGGTGGTTCATTCATCTGATCATTCATCAGTGCCGTAATGCAGGGTGGATCATTCATCTGATCATTTATCTGTGCCGTAATGCAGGGTGGTTCATTCATCTGATCATTCATCAGTGCCGGAATACAGGGTGGTTCATTCATCTGATCATTCATCAGTGCCGTAATGCAGGGTGGTTCATTCATCTGATCATTCATCAGTGCCGTAATGCAGGGTGGTTCATTCATCTGATCATTCATCAGTGCCGTAATGCAGGGTGGTTCATCCATCTGAACATTCATCTGTGTCGGAATACAGGGTGTATCATTCATCTGATCAATCATCAGTGCCGGAATACAGGGTGGTTCATTCATCTGTGCCGGTATACAGGGTGGTTCATTCATCAGTGCCGGAATACAGGGTGGTTCATTCATCTGTGCCGGTATACAGGGTGGTTCATTCATCTGTGCCGGTATACAGGGTGGTTCATTCATCAGTGCCGGTATACAGGGTGGTTCATTCATCAGTGCCGGTATACAGGGTGGTTCATTCATCTGTGCCGGAATACAGGGTGGTTCATTCATCAGTGCCGGAATACAGGGTGGTTCATTTATCAGTGCCGGAATACAGGGTGGTTCATTCATCTGATCATTCATCAGTGCCGGTATACAGGGTGGTTCATTCATCTGATCATTCATCTGTGCCGGTATACAGGGTGGTTCATTCATCTGTGCCGGAATACAGGGTGGTTCATACATCTGTGCCGGAATACAGGGTGGTTCATTCATTTGTGCCGGTATACAGGGTGGTTCATTCATCTGATCATTCATCAGTGCCGGTATACAGGGTGGTTCATTCATCTGTGCCGGTATACAGGGTGGTTCATTCATCTGATCATTCATCTGTGCCGGTATACAGGGTGGTTCATTCATCTGTGCCGGTATACAGGGTGGTTCATTCATCTGTGCCGGTATACAGGGTGGTTCATTCATCTGTGCCGGTATACAGGGTTGTTCAAAATTACTTCAACAAACTCAAATCTAAGGTTGGGATAGGTAAATCGAGCCCATATTACCCTATGAATGCGTATCCGAAAGCACTTAAAAATTACGAAGAAATTAAAGTTACAGCGTGTCGGTTGAAAAATTCCAACTCGAAGAAGTGAGAACAAGTTCATTATTATGAAGGAACAACAGAGTTGGAAGGTAGGTTAGGTATTTACAATAGCTGCGCTTAATGCCGGCCATCTGCTGCGGTGCATGCTTGGCAGCGCCGACGCAATGATTGCCGAACTCGTGCGAAGGCATCAGGAGTTTCAGCATTCCTGGCAGAGGCATCAAGGGACGAGATTCAAAATTGAGATTTACTCTTACTTTTTAAATTTGAAGTCCTGGTAAACTTCTAACTAAATTTTTTCTGACACTGAATTTTTAGCTAAGAAATTTCGGACACCTTCTATTGGGTTCAATTGGTAAACACACTGTATACTAAAGCTCGAGTATAAATAGGATATGAGCAATC
>SDVV010024962.1:0-12502 GCA_016164225.1 Gammarus roeselii
AACAATTATTTATAGCTGGTTAGAAATAGCGAGATAGCTAGGAATCCCTTCCTCTGTAAAATTCTCCCTAAAAGACATCAAGACGAGCGGGGGGAGGAGTGGATCAAGCCTCTCCAAACCCTATTGTTAGGGTCGCTGATTGTGCGTGGTTGTAGTACGAATGAAGCAAAGGGGAGAGAGATTGGTGAGATGTTTGTGAGGAGGAAGTTTGATGAGTTGGCTTTGAGTGAGATGAAGTTGAAGGGTTAGGGCGAGTGTGAGTTTGGTGTGGTAGGTTGAAGAATGTCGGGCGTGGAAGGAGGTACCGTAGTGTCCCAAACGTCACATTAACCTGTTCATGATCTAATGATTGATTTTAGACTGAACTTTGGTAATCAAGAACAAAAATAATATGTTTCCCAATATTTGGTTTCGATAAACTGTCAAGCCGTGGGGCATTATAGATGAAAGGATATTATTATTAAGAAAAATCCTTCAGGAGTATTTTATTTCCGTCCACAGTGTTTTCTTCAATCTCGAGGCAGATTGAAGGCGAAGGCCTCTCCCGTTCGTACTCTGCAATTCAGTAAGCAGCGAACTGTTGAAGCAATTTATCCACTGTTTTCATTGTGTTAACAAGTGCTCGTTAGCTCAGTGGTAGAGCGCCGGTTAACATTGACTTGCTGGAAGCCGCAGGTTCGATCCCTGCACGGGCTAAATACTTTTAATCCAGCTTGTCCGACGTTTCTCCAGGCATAGAATGATTCTTTTAGGACAACAGATCATCTGTTATGAAGGTATTGATATGTCGCTATGGATTCATTTTCACATAAATAAAGAAATATCGAGATTAACCTGCGGAGAATACTCCTAATATTTCATTTATTTGCTTCATCTTAACATTCTATTCTTTATTGTAAGGTCAGTTGTGGAAGCTTAAGAAATTTTATCATCGGTTTAATTTATTGTCAGAGACAAATCTTGAAAACTATAAGGTTTGTGAGGAATAGAACAAGCAATCGCTTACAAAAAAACAAGCAGATTATTTGCCTCGAATAGTACAGGTTTAAATACATTTGTACAATGCGACATAACTTCACGTTCCAATAAACTCCCCTCAAATCCTGGCCTCTAAATTGCATTTTCCCAACAATTTCTCCCACTTGATTTGCTGTATCTCCCTTTAATGATGTATTTTTCTGCCATATTGGCTTTCGAAGTGAGAAATTGTCGTTTGAAACTCATCTTCTTCGTCGGGCAAGGGGCTAATTTGAAATTCATATTATTAAATTACTAGCTGGAAGATTTCCTTTAAATTCCATTTTATCATTTATTCATTGTGGGTAAGAAATACTGACCGTGCTTAGTGCATATCTCTGTAATATTTGTACAGTCACTAACGTCCATATGAATTGTATGTACCAATTTTCCATGCTGTTGCAATACGATGGAAGTTTAAGGAAGATTCCAAGGATTTTTGAATGTCGTGTCTTTAGATATTTGCGTGGTGAATAACGTATCATTTTTGTTCTGTTCAGATGTTTAAAAAAGTCCACAAGGAAATGTTTTTTTATCAGTTAGAGAGCGAGCAATATTTATTCATATACCAAGGTATCTAAACTAAAACAGGTCATCCAAATTGTTTCCACGCAGATTATTAGAGTAGTCGCAATAAGCTGACAGCGCGTGATGGTCGGACGTAAGCGATACAAGGCCTCTTATATCGCTCATGTAATGTTAAACAGCCTCACTTAAAAGCCTTGTGTCTCTGACATTAAAATGTACCGAGACCCTTCAGGTTACCGGGGAAGCCTTGCGTGAGCGTAAGCGCTCTATTCTTTAAGGACGTGACGTTTTGAACGCTTTTTATTCAATTTGGATACTGCTTAAACCACTTGTTCTGCGAGACCGTCACTCACAGGGTTAGACGCAATAGGAGACGCTTCGTGGTCGCTCTAGGAGGAGCCGCTTCGTGGTCGCTCTAGGAGGAGCCGCTTCGTGGTCGCTCTAGGAGGAGCCGCTTCGTGGTCGCTCTAGGAGGAGCCGCAGTTGATTTTGAATACTCAATCAACGAAAAATATATGTTTACTTCGATTTCCAATAATCGCAATCATTTCTTTTTGTTACATTAGTCACAAAAGACGTGCGACTGAACAATTCATTTTCACTATGGCGATTTTTTTTCCTCTTCAGACATAGTATTTATATTCGTAACAACAATTTTCACTACACTGATCATCATCAATAACATACATAAATGAATATTACTAGATATTCGGTAACTAAATTAAAATCCGATATAAACTATTTTAGTTACTTCTAGGAACTATGTTTCTGCCGATTAATAGTTGGTCGGAACGTCACAGTTATTCAGATATAATGTTTCAATATTGAACACCTAGATAATATATAGTGGTGCCCCTTTTAATCAATAACAGATTTTCCTCGCTCGGACCCGCAAAATAATGTGTTTAATGCCTATTCATTTTACCCCAGTACTTTTATTCTTTTAATTTAGGACACTTCTTCATTCTTCTATATAGATGTGTTAATATAGATTAATAATAGCTGTAGTAATTTATTTTGTTTCTGTTGTTTACTTGTATACTTCGTTATGTGAAATACGGCTCTTTTTTACTGCCTTTGCTGTCATATAAAAGCCATATAAACAGAGTGCAATTTTCTAGGCTACTAGGGCCCAGCCCTGACGAATGAAGATAACACTTTGTTATGTTGAGCAGCTACACCGGGTAGTTTGGTCTCTGCTTTTATTTTATACTGGGAGCGCTTCGCTTTCTGGCGGTCTCGGCTTGAGTGACTGCGCTTCATAACATCGTGACCGAAACGGTTGAAGCAGTCGTTTGTTGCCAATTCGCTTGCCGTTTAAACAACTTGTCGGTTATGTCAATTTTACTTCCTAGCATAAAGTTATTGGACAAATCAACGTTTCCTCGTAATATATGTTGATCTTAAAATTCATAGATTTTATCCAAATCGGACATATCGCAACTTAATACGCTTTTGTTATTTGTTACTATACATAGGAACTATGTGACGCACGGCGTGGTGCTCACCCACGCACATAAAATTGAATTCGAAGTATAATATGCTCTAACTGTTCTCTCTGACAGCACCCGCGGTACTCTGTGTAGCTGTGGTCCAATGAAGCCGTATGATCACAACATACTAAGTTATACCGCTAGATGACGCTAGTAGTGTTGACACTGTGACGTCAGAGCAATTTTAGATTGTGAAAGCCAAAATCATAGAAAATATTATGAAATGCCAAATTCAGGTAGAACAAAATAAATGTTCCTATCTTTGGTTCACATTCATTTCATAGATGTATTCGATGGGACTTCCGTATTGGTGATACGCTATTCACTAAGGGCTTAAATTTTCTATTTGTTGTGACTTCACGCTGCCTTTCAGAAAAGGTTTTGTCCATGACGTCTTTGACATAACAGGGCTGCTGGACAGTTTCTAGTTTTCAGAAGAAAAGCGTTCACCATCGCTGCGTTTCATACTTCAGACAGGAATGGATGGATTTTTGTCATTAAAATTCACTGGCATCAACCCCAAGTTATCACCAAAAAACACCCGTTTGCCTTAATTGGATCTGAGTTCACGTAGATCAAAAGTGTACATCGCAACTACAGCCGTTAAAAGTCCACACATCTTCGTTTTGTCCGTAGGGCTTCTGAGGACCATGATGGAGCCACCTTCAGAGAAGCCGCACCTTGATACGACGTTGCTAGGTTTTCTGGTTTTAGTTGCGTCCCATCATTTGGCTCTACGGGTGGTGTTTCTTCAGGTTTGACTCAGAAGCAATGGTATATACTATGTCCTTGTAATCGTCGTTGGCAGTCGCGATCAAAAGCTCTCCCGCTGCCTAAACTATAAAACCGTTTGGGGATGAAGCCACAATTCTTTATTATGTCATGCGTTTCTGTGAATTATTCTGAACCATTCAATTGTTTGTGTATTGAAAATATCCTGTTTGAAAAATTGTTCTTCAATAATAGATAAAATGGAACCGTTTTGATTTCGATATTGAAAAGTATGTAGTAATACATATGGCAGCCAGTTTTTAATTCCTATCCCATCGTTCTTGCACCATATCAAGTATCACCAATACACATCATCAATCTTGCTTGATTAGTAATCGTTCAAGAGTATTTTAATTCTTACTATACCATTATAAATTTCTACACAAAGTGCAGGCAGAGGTTGTTCTCTTACGTTAGTATCCTGCAATTCAGTGGGCAACGAACTGTTGAGCCAATTTATTTACTCTTTTCACCAGTGCAAGCAAGGAACCGTTAGCTTAGTGGTAGAGCACCGGTTAAAATGCGACTTGCTGGAAGTAGCAGGTTCAATCCCTGTACGGGTTAAATACTTTTGATCCCGCTTTCTTGACTCTTCTAGAATTTTTGCTTTCCGGAGTGAAGCGACTGGCAATATTCTACGCACTCTCTAGGATGCTTTCAGTTCTGATTCCTCTTCAGTGTGACCTGATTCACTATATCTTTACCTGCACTCTGTTCTGTGATGTGATTGAACTCGCAACCAGCAGCTAAACGTTCATCTTCAATGTTACTTTACTCGCTACTTTCACCTAATTAATTGTCTCCAATGTTATAAATTGAGATCAACAGCTCCACATTGTTTTCAATGTGATAACTAGCGATTCCTAGAACATATGCATTATCAACTCGCGATCCTCAGCTCCATATTCCTTTCCAATGGGATTACTCACGATCCTCAGCTCCATATTCCTCTCCAATGGTATTACTCACGATCCTCAGCTCCATATTCCTCTCCAATGGGATTACTCACGATCCTCAGCTCCATATTCTTCTCCAATGGGATTACTCACGATCCTCAGCTCCGTATTCCTTTCCAATGGGATTACTCACGATCCTCAGCTCCATATTCCTCTCCAATGGGATTACTCACGATCCTCAGCTCTATATTCCTCTCCAATGTGATTACTCACGATCCTCAGCTCCATATTCCTCTCCAATGGGATTACTCACGATCCTCAGCTCCATATTCCTCTCCAATGGGATTACTCACTATCCTCAGCTCCATATCCCTCTCCAATGCGATAACTCGTGATCATCAGCACCCCATTGCTTTTCAATGGGATGACTCTCGATCCTCAGACTCTGTTCCTCTCCAGTGTGATAGCTTGAGGCAATTGTTTGTTGACCGGTCAGGTGATTTTCAGATGTGAACGTTAGGGGTTGCCTCATCGTATCCAGACATTACGCAAGTATTTGGGCTCTAATGCTTGTTTTTCAAACCATTAAACACTATAGAATGCACTTGATTGGAATCCCATACACCGCCAGCAATCATCAGTGACCCTGGCAATTACGTCACGGTCTTCACTTATTAGTGTCATATAATGTTTGCCATTTAATGGCAAATAGACGATGTTCGAACGTGCTGGCGGTCTAAACCTTATGCGTTCAAATAACGCTTACATTTCGATGGAACCCGATTTTTCTTGCCAAATTCTACCAAGGTTTTTTCTTCAGGTATCGAAGACTGTAGGCGCTTTTAATTCCCACTCCGTGTTTCTGTCGGACAGTTCTTTTCTTTTAAAGAAGGAAGGACGAAGAATCACCACTTTTCCGAAACTTTGTCTCCAATTCATTGAATAAGTTTATAAGCCCAGGAAATTTCGATCAAGACGAGCCGACAAAAAGCGTACCTGAGACAAGCGGCCCTACAAGAGAGATTTTACCATACGTAAATACTTTATTGACCTATACTGCGCTTTTGGCCTCATCAAAAGAGGCGAGATATTGACCTATACTGCTCTTTTGGTCTGATCAAAAGAGGCGAGGTACGTGCTTGAAGGGCCTTGCGAATTAAAAAAGACGATTCATTCGCTGGCGTTTTATTATCCAATTTGCTTGCAGTTATTCGTTGAATGTGTTTGCTCGACTCGTTTCCTGTTGGTGTGATTTACGTTTCCTGCTCTATGAGCCGAGCGTTGTTGAGAGCTACATGAAATTAGCATTGCTGCCAGCTTCATGAGATTACGTTGTTACCAGCTATACGAGACTGGCGTTGTTACAAACTTTGAGACTAGCGTTGTGGCCAACTTCATGAGACTAGGCGTTGTTGCCAGCTTCATGAGACTAGGCGTTGTTGCCAGCTTCATGAGACTAGCGTTGTTGCCAGCTTCATGAGACTAGCGTTGTAACCAGCTTTGAGACTAGCGTTGTTGCCAGCTTCATGAGACTAGCGTTGCAACCAGCTTTGAGACTATCGTTGTTCAATCATTGATTTGAGACTGTCCTTCGGTCTCTAAGGACTGAAAGGAGCTAAATGTTGTTTTTTCTTCTATTGGGTCACGATAGACTGTAAATCCGTGGGGCATTATAGACAATGGATATTATTCAAATAATGATCGTTCAAGTTTTTTTTTTCCAACTACACTGTTTTAAATCTCGACACAAAATGAAGGTAGAGGATGTTCTCTTCTGTTGGTACCCTTTTATTCAGTGAGTAACAAACTGTTTAGACAATTTACCAACTCTTTCTCTAATATTAGCAAGTGCCCGTTAGCTCAGTGGTAGAGCGCCGGTTACCCATCGACTTGCTGGAAGTCGCAGGTTCGATCCCTGCACGGGCTAAATGTTTTTGATCCAGCTTTCTTGCCATACATTCGAATGTTTGCGTTACAGAGTGAAGTGTTCGTTTAATTCTGAGGTCACTCTAAGATGCATTACAACATTTTAACCAATTGTGTTCTGATGTTTCAATGCGTGCTTGGGATTTTATTTTATTGATCCATACTCTATGACATAATGTACCCAACAACATCAGTTGCTAGGTATATTTATACGATCTTCAGTATACCAGTTAGATTGGGCTCTTTGTGCTCTTTGCGCTATGCTCTTTGTTACTCTGTCACTGATATTCTCCTTTAACATTCGATCGACGAGATCAGTAGTCCTGTGCTGGAGAATAACATCTTAGGCAGTGGAAGGTTGATGGTCGGCCTAAGGATGTCTTAAAGGTGATCTTCCGGCCTAGTTTTGTATCAAGGAGGTTCTATCAATACCAGATATCTAATTTCCGCCTAATGATTTTAACATCCTGTTAAAAAGGTGTTATGCATTTACACATTTTCGATATGGATACATGCCTGGGGGAAAAAGTCATGTGTACATGCATACATAAAAACTTACTGTCTCAATGCAAGGATGTCAAAAACAAAGCAGGAAAAGTCCTTATTCGTGGATTTGCGTGCATGTTAGTTCGATCATTATAGGTTACGTCGGCCTAAAGATCGATATCAATATTTGTTTATTATATTTAAATAAATGATAGTGTGGAAATTTGAAGTAGTTAGTGATGTGGCGGCTGCTGGCCACAAAGCACCAAAGGAGAGTCACGACAACCCAGGTGGTTATCATAAACTTAATCGGAGGGATAAATTAAATTGACCGACTAGGAGCAGGAGCAGTTTAGAAGTCGTGAACAGACTATACATTCGCGAATTGATAAAAAAAATCAATCATGAATGCGTCTTTTGGTAGTTTTCTGACGTCACAATCTTGCTGGCATAACGTCTTCAATGACACACGAAACCACGTTCTCTTCGAGACAGCTTACTCCAAAATCACAACCCTTGCTGTTACTTTGATCAAACCACAAAACTTGACGGAAGACCCACTGTCAATTTTTTTCCTGAAGTGTTCCCTGGGGATCTGGTGGCTATGGGGGGACAATGAAAAGAAGAGGTCTTGCCACGAGGCCAAATATAAATTCTGCAAGGGGAAAGAAGTAGAGAGAAGAGCTGCAAAGTATTATTTCTGAATTGGATTTTTGTATCTTAGTAGTTTTTGTCGTTCCAGATTAGACTCCATGCGCTTAGATTTTAACCAGATGGGATACTATTCACGTTCATGGAGGGATATGACCAACACGGTCTTTCAAATGTCTTTTATAATCATTTTATTCACATCATCGAGTAATTTAGAACTTTCATTAATTACTTGTCTACCGCCTCTCATCAAATTTCATTATCCCCCAGTTCTAGCTAAGCTGTGTTTACGTAATCCATTTCTCGTAATATAATATAATATGCGCGGGAGCTCACGATTGTGGCCGAATGGGTAGTGCGTCGGCCTCTCCTCACTAAAAACTTTATTGGAGGCTGAGGAATGTAGGTTAGAGGCTACATGACCCAGAGTGAGACATTCTGACAGGTCTGTTAATGGTGTT
This sequence comes from Gammarus roeselii, assembly GCA_016164225.1. NCBI lineage: Eukaryota > Metazoa > Arthropoda > Malacostraca > Amphipoda > Gammaridae > Gammarus > Gammarus roeselii. The sequence continues at coordinate 8,230 of SDVV010024962.1, forward strand.
AGGCCAGCATATGAACGCCGTGGGACAAAAAAAAAGGCTGGCAGGAAGAGTCGTAGTCGGTTGTGTGACTAAGGAAAGGACAACATACTTCTTTGACTATGAGTCAGAAAAGCTATGCTCTATCAAAATCCCTTTACAAGTTTTCATATACGAAACATGTTAATGAGGTAATGAATGTCTTCCGTTTACACATAAAATTACATTAGCAACGAACCGTCTTAGATTTAATGCATTGCAGTGCTAGAATGGAGTAGAATAGAACACTTGCTCTATTAACTGTGTTACTCCCTTATGCCATTACACCGTACCTATCATGCGTACACAGAACCGTAGTCTCCCAAACCTCACATTAACCTGTTCATGAGCCAATCATTGATTGGAGACTTAGCTTTGGCAACCTTAGACTAATAAGACCAAGGGAAGTTTTTCATTCGACTTTGTTACGAATTACTGTCAAACCGTAGGGCCTCTTAGATGAAATCATTTTATTACAACATCTATCATTCATGAGTATTTTTATTCTGACTACCAAGATATGTTGAAACTCGACGCAAAATAAAGGTAGAGGTCTCATTCGTTGGTAGACTTCAATTCAGTAACTAGCGAACTCATGAATTATCTTACCTACTGTTTTCACCAGTGTTAGCAAGTGCCCGTTAGCTCAGTGGTAAAGCGTCAGTAAACATTAACCTGCTGGAAGTCGCAGGTTCGATCCCTGCACGGGCTAAATACTTTTGATCCAGCTTACCTGCCTTGTTTCAAAATTCTGCATTACGGAGTGCAGCCATCGTTAGTAGTGTTAAGTGTCGGTAAACGGCCCTGTGAAGGAATAAGATAGGGCATAATTAGCGGGTTGGCCGGAGTCAGCAGCGCGAAGGTGGGCGGGTGGCGCGAAGGGAACGGAGGTGAATGACTCCTTCGGACGGACAGACAGCTTTCGGATTATTCGTTTGTTAATAGGTTATTAATGTTAATAGGTTATATAAATAGGACTTCAACACACTACCTCAGGTATTTGCATTTCAATGCTGGGCATACTGTATTGCAACTCCATTGCATGTAATGTTGCATATATGCATTTTCAATGCTAGTCCCCTGAAGGCTTAGGGGTATTGATAACATACATTTATAAGATAAATTGTTATTGCTAATAAATCTAACAGTTACATAATAATTTACATGCAGTATTAAATATTACAATCCCACACAGTTCCTGCTTGAACGAATGTTGATTTCCGGACACGTTCATGATAAATTTTTCAACCTTGGTATCCTTTCTATGTCGTTCGCTATTGGAGAACCGCTCGATTATCATTTTGACTGGTACATTTGACATAAATAATTCGCAAAGTAGAGGCAGTAAGCTCCACAAACCAATTATTGATAATTTTGGATCGGTTTCTGTAGTACAAGTTGTATTTTTGAATGAGTATTATAAAACAAAGCTATATTTCCTCCATATATTTTTGGATTAAACCCAAACGAATCAAAAAAGTTGTGTTTATTATCGTTTTTTAAAATTTGTATCCAATGCCCTATTTTATTAGGATCGCTTTTGCTGTTAACAATCATGTATCTGTTCATTGGATGCATGGGCATTCTGTTTTCAGCAAACATCCTATATAGGCACGTTACATAATTGGATCGCTCCTTGATATATTTTCAATTTGATTATTATCCATATTTACTGTAGATAGTTGGGGAATAGCCTCCTTGCAGAACTTATTTGGATGACACCAAGTGTATAACCTACCATTAACAAGATCTTATTCGTGTTGGGTGGATTTTCACAATTCACTGTTATACGTATGCTTGCTCTTTATTCTAGGTTAATGACATCTTCAGAGTCGGTTGGCCGGGTATCTTGTGGTGAGATGAGAGCTGTTATGCGTCCCCAAAGCCGAAAGTATTTGATGGTATGCTTGGGCGAGCTCTCTGGGAAATGATGATCTAATGTTGGTTACGCCGTTTCCGTTTACATCAACGATAACGTTTGTGATGTCATTATGCTGGAAGTAATTTGGATTGCGATCGTATGCTCCGTTACGTGCCGCCCGATCAATGAGGAACAGGGCTAATTTATGTGGAACAGCCCCGTTGAAGGGGGAATCAATGGAGATGGAGTTTTGACCGGTAGGAAACACGATTGTTTTGACAATAGATCGATCGAACATGTATTCGATCATGTCATTGTTTTTTGTGAGCTCTTTATTCAGAGCAAACAAAGCTGTAGGGTATGGTATAATCTTTTTGCACCATAATTTGCATGAATCAACTAAATAGATGTATTGTTCATTATCATGTGTTAGAAGAATGCTACTAGATTTTGCCAGCTCAATATTTACGCTGACATTAACCAATAGATAACTGTTGCAACCGGATACATCAAAGTTTAGTGGTCCTATCATATGTATACCATGACGTACATTTTCTTGAATCCAGGTCTCATTTTCGTTTTGATTAGCAAAATTCGCTGCCACGATGGAATCTGGAATGGGTGTTTGCAGTGATTTATACATCATATTCATCATTTTATTATTTAGATCGGAGCTCATCATGGATGTATAGGCGTTGAGATTATTTAGTGGTCCTGTATAACTGTTTCTTTTACGCTGAACACCATTTAGGAATAGAGAGTGACTTTGGAACATGCGATGAAAGAATCCGTCAACGAGTGTAACATTTGCAGCGGCGGCCAACGCGCTTCCATCTGCATTACTAACACGGATTTTCACTTTTGCAGTTAACGAGCTCAAGTCGACCATATCATTATCCGACCCTGGAATATAAAATTCTATAAAAGAATCTGCAATTCTACCATCATACAGGCTGCTGTTTGTACTTAGATAATTTCTATCAAATTTCGACTTGACACTTGATTCAATTAAATATTTTTTGTTGACGAAGGGAAACATATCAATCACTTTCATTTCATAGTTCTCCGTAGGGGCTTCTAGCCCTGTCATGTTGAGAGATGATCCACCAAGCATGTTGTCTGTATAGAACCTCACCCGAAACTAACGTTATTGTTACATGAACAGTGGTATTTATTAGTAATTAAATAATGGATGACACGATTCCATCAATCTTCCATGGTTCTTCTTTGATTTACGTTTTTTCGATATTTTTCTGTGGTCATACCTCCAACCATGGCTTTCTTCACAACATTCTTGAATGTAGCAATCCCATGTTTCTTGGTTGATTTTCGCATATCCTTCTGCTCCGAGTAATAATGCGCCATGTTTCGAGCCATATCGGCAGCTGTAGCCAGTACAGTTTTTTGTAGAAAAGGCAATGTACGTCATACAATACTGGCTATGGTTGAGAAGAATTTGTTACCCCTCTGGTATGATATCGGACTTGTGAATCTGTCAATGTCATGCAAACTTCCGCCGCGTATTTTGTCACGTTTTGCGAATAAAACTTTGTATTGTTTGTACGACGGATATGCATATACTACCTTCATGATTGTTAGTTACCAAATGACCTTATTTATATCCAGCGTTATATTTATATGGCTCTAGTTTCCTTTAAAATGCAATACGCGTAGGCTCGATCCACCATCCTTGAACGGGATGATACCGCCAACACCATCTCGTAGATCGATGAAAATGGAATCAATATGACTACGCTGTAATTTTTTTTATATATGACATGGGCACGCGTAAAAAAGTAGATTTATTAATTGGAAAAACATCAAGAATATTGACTTGATAGTCACTTCTAAAATTGCGTGAAAATATATCGGAGTTAACATTTATGTAGCGTACATCATCGTTCATGAAGGACATTTTTTCGCTTACGGCACCTTCACCGACATTATTGTATTGCGACAGACTTTTTCTGATATTGATTTCTAGCTCGGAGATATATTCTTCCAATGTATCGCCTGAAATATTTTCACTATAAACAAACAAAGCAGTTGCATGCCCGACTCGTTCATTTTTATCATTCAAATAGTCTACGTAGAATACAATGTTGTACTGTTCATTGTGCTTTCTTATCATGAACCAGTCATTATAGAATACTTCTACTAGTCCTACGCTCCACTCTACCTGTAGCTGTATTCCTGGATGAATATTGTTAGTAAAACTTGATGATGTGTTGTTTGGTACAATTGGCTACTGCCCAGCAATGAGACATACAAAAAAATCATCCAATTCCTGCATTTTGCACTGGGTCCTACGTCATACTGACTACAAACCGTTTGTAGACATCAATATGTACTCTAACTAGTATGACAATGGAACATGTTCAAGTATATATATATATA
>SDVV010024963.1:0-12502 GCA_016164225.1 Gammarus roeselii
ATATTTCCATATTCACTTACATCCATCCAGCATAATTTGTAACTCCTTTTTACTCTCACCCATGATGAAAATGACATCCACATACAACAACAGCCGAATCGTTCATTTCTAACCCATATATCCATACCAGGCTTCTTTATTCTTACTCCCCATATATCCATACCAGACTTTTTTATTCTCACTACCAGTTCTTCTGTTTATAATACGAATAGCATTGGAGAAAAATGCATCCCAGCCTCACTCCTTTATGCTCCTCATCCATCCAGCCTCTTGCTCGCCAAGTTTAAACATATACTGACTGTTGTTTCATACATGCTTCTGATGACATCAACTATTTTATCACTCATTTCTATAACTAATGAAATAAATCTAACATGATGGTCCTACTCACTCTATCCTATGCTCTCTCAATTAAAGAATAACATGAGTCCATCTCCCTGTTCTTTCCCATTAATTCAATCATTTCAATGCCAGAAACAGGTACTCTTCTCTCCTGTCTCTTCTGAACTTCACTGGAGCACAAAATTCTAGATTTTTGCACCCCAATTATTTTGTCGTATTTTCATAACTCTGGAGTACGGGCATTTTTGCCTCCAGTTCTACTCTCCACTTTGGCCCTGCTGGTGTGTTTGGCAATCTTTAAGCCAATGATGTGAGATACCAAGGTGAGATACCCATATTAGAATGGCACTTCCATTATTTATTCCATTCTCTCATTCAGGATACCACAGAAGATCTAACACACTGCATCTGTCATCGCATTAGTTTGGTTACTTTACAACACATATTTGCTCCTGCGTCTTCCCTTCATTCATTTCACTTTCTTTGCACTTACTCGTCGGCTATTTTTTCTAACATGTTATTCAAGTTTTCAATCCTACATCTGCCACCATGAATAAACAGATCATGAAGAATTTCATTTGGTTCAGCAGCCTCACCACTTTTCAATTTCCTAGGGGACTGCTGAATCTCTTCCTGACACAAAGATCCGCTCTTCTCCCATAACTTTTCTTGTAATATACATATGAAGTGCTTCATGCAATCTAGTAACTTCATCAACCATGCCAGCAATGTCCTCACAGAACTCAGTAATAGCCTTCTTTATTCCATTTGTGTCTCCCAGAACTTCACTAACGTTCAAATTTTGAAAATGGCAGACTTGAAATTTTTTTGCTGTATGTTTTGCATCCATAGCAATTAGAAAATGGTTCACCAACTCAGTAGTCAGTGGCTAGCATGTGGGCCTCTCTTCACAAAGACTTCCATTTAAGGTTTAAGCCAACTTCACCCCAAGTGAGACATTCTGGTCAGTCTCTTGAATGGTCAAAGGGCAGCCCAAAAATTATATGGATAAAAAATGCTATCAGATGGTAGCTATGCTGTAACTTGCTATAACAGCAAAGAATCTCCACAATGTAGCTGATAAAAAAGGTCACACAAACTGTACAATTATTTTTAAAAAATCATAAATTTCAACACAATGACACCAAAAATCACAAAAAAATACCAGTCTGGAATATGTGAAGGATCCAGTTACAAACCTGACTGTATCTGGAACTGCAATTCCACTTTCACATGGGGGGAAGTTGCTCTTTTCTTCCAAGGTATGTCCTTCGAGCATTTTAAAATCTGCCTATTATCTCAGTGGTGCAGTCTCTTTTCCATCTTCATTATGATATGTGTCAGACACTTATTTCACTCTACCTTCTAAATACATGTTTCTGAGTTTGTAGCTGAGGAGCCTCAAAGGATTGCCAGAGGTGTAAATTTTTTACAAGACTGTCAACAGCATATTGGGAATTTACCACATTAACCTCCAAATTTTCTGGAATGTGTTCTTTCCTCAAAAAATATAAACAACTTAATTACCTGGAGACAAAAATACAAATATAAAAAATTGATCTGTAATTTCCCTCTATTCAAGGGAGCAATTCAGTAACCAAATGTTGTAACAGTTTGGAAAATTGTGAATGATAGCTGAAATTTCAGTCTGAACATTTGACCTAACTATAGTTTCAAGTAGTTGACAAAATTTGAAATTTGATTCAACTCCCTAACATTGAAGAATATGCTATAAAAAAATCCGTGTCAACTAAGTATACGTAATTTTTATGATTTGGGCGCTCTAAGCGTCATTGTGGTTTTGCTGGCCATCAGGTGATGGGGTAATATTGGAGAAAAATGGAATATCTAATAAAGTTACCTTAGAAGGCTCACACATCCTCAACATGTATGTTATGACATGCAGGTAAGAAATGTCAGAAAACCCCACACCTACAGCATATAGGTTAGAAATACAAGCCCATATGTTAGTTCAAGTTGTGGAGGAAAAGTTTGGTAATTTTATGCACTGGCGCCAGGGTGCCGCAGCAAAACCATTGTGACGCCACCTGCGTGGCCGGGCCCAAACCAGTCCCAAACAAAACTTTAATTTTGAATCATATATGTTGAGTAGGACAGTAGGTACCTGACAAGGATTTTTTTTCCCAACTATTCTGCTAGCTGGCATTTTTCAATTGTGGGGTTATAATCGATATTACAGTGCCATACTAGACTACTTAGTAGTCTGCCAACTCAACAGTGTTTTTGGGCAGACTGTTCAGACTGACAGTTCAGTCACACCACTATGATCACAAGTCTTAGTGGAAAGGTCAAGGCTTCTTTTTTATTAGCGGCAAATCAGCTTGATATAAAAACGTTTTTAGTACGTCAAATAAAATATCTAACAGTCTTGCTACTTGGCACTAGCGGCTAGCCTAGGGCAGAGAAGCTGCCAGGCTAGATGTTCATGAAGGAGGGGCCGGTCAGTTAAAAGTGAGTCAAGTCAAAGTTAAGCAGGGGGATTATATTCTCACTTCACATACCCGTTCCTATCGGATAGCATCAATATACCTGTGAAAGTAATTTTGTACATCAACTTATAAGAAACGCATGACAGTGCACCTGTCAGAAAATTACAGGGGTGAGTACATTTCAGAGTAGCAGAGCACTGCAATGTCAAAACAATAACGTCATGCATCCTACATTTTCAAGTTACATCTTCTTCTCTAACCTCATAATTAACAGGACGAAACTTACAAATGGTTCATTTCTCCACAGTAATTCACCACGTTTTCAAAAAGGAATTTGATTACCCCTGGTTATTGCATCGTAAACTAAAAGAGTATTACACGGTTTGTATTGAATGACAGCAGGGGTAAACAATGTTACGTCGAAGAGAATCATGGCAATTGTTTGGAATTTGCACGGCTGATATGTTATACAATATTTTTATTTAAACCCAAGGATATTAAATACACTGAAACAGATACTTAGATAAACAGAAAACGACATCTGAAGATCACATCGGAATTTGATTTTAGTCTAGTCAGTAAGTGTTTTGAATAAACATTAATAACTGATGACTTGAGGAGAGAAACTTCATCAGATTGGAACGTAATCCACGAGGCGATCAATTCAATCGTCATAGTTGCTGAAAATTAAATGTAAATAAACGTCAAAAAGTCCACAGCTAATGACTCAGTTTAGGTTTTGTTGATGCCGGGTTAGGTTCAAATTCTTCTATTGTAAGCTGAGCCCTGGACCGATCAGATGGGAGGCCTGACTTTTTCAGTAGAACTGATATAAAGAAGAGGATTCATTTTTATTCATCTCACCGCCAAATATTTATTGAAATCAATAATATTTATAGATGGTGTAAAGTAGAATAAATACAGATTCAGATGCTAGGTTGGATTCCACAGAAATGGGGAGTGGCCGACGGCATGGGCACCTCACACTGCTCTCATCACACACTCGCACACAATACAATTTAGCGCTCATGCGCTAAAGTGTCCAGCCTGGTGAAGTGATCTCTGAGACCGTGAGTAGCAGGGCTCGACAGCATTAATTAGTTTACCCTTTCTGCGTCATATTAACCGGGCCCTCCCCCTCTCACGTCCATCCCGTGAGTGGGGGAGGGACATCAGGGCAGCGTCAAAAACACATCCTTCCTACTTCCTAATTGCAGGCTTTTTCCAGATCCACATAGAACCAGAACACATCCACTCCTTTTGCAAGGAAGTATATGTAAACGATGAACAGTATTTGACATTTTTATGCTGATATAGGCATCCAACTACACATTGCAGGAAAAATTAAATGATCTTCGTTGATTTGTGTTTCCGTTGAGTTGAAAATGAAATAATATTTGAAGAACTTCGAAAATTCAATGCAGAGAAGGCCCTATCTTCACAAATCATCAAAAAAATGCGTTAAGCCACTATAATCTACGAAGATGCTTGCACCATTTATGTAACTGGTGAGAATGTCTCTCCAGTTTGCAGTCAGTAAACTGGGCATATCTGTACACTGAACTTTTGCAGGATCACTTTCTTTTTTTCACATATGACTTTTCTAAAAAGTAAAAAACATACAAGAGTAGAATCAAAATTCATTGATATATTTGAGAAATATTTTCTCGTTACATGGGTGTTTAATATTAGTTGTGTATTAGCAATAAATCTAAATAATTCTTTAATTATATAGGAATATCTCTGAATTTTTAATATAATGAGTATTTATCGCAATAAAGTTCTACTTCGAAAGTTCACAATGTCTGTGATATTCATGACGATTTCAACGTTCTACCCGGCTGCAAAGAAGCCGATTTATGTCTTTAACATTAGAAAAATCCCTAATGATCTCGACCTGGATAGTGGTCGAACATAAATAATTTGATAGGTAGTCACCACAATTTCTGGGGGTCTTTTTTCACGAACGGAGAAGAAACAGACTAATTACATTGAATATTTTTTATCATTTGGGGATACAATATAGAAGACATCTATAGACGTAGCTTGTTTGTTGAGGGTGGACAGCAGCTATCGCGGAAGGGACAGTACAGCGCTTGGGGTGGGGGCACTGCCACTTCTGCATTTACCCCTACAACAAGATTGAGGGGGGAACCTTATTTCAGAGTTCGATTCCCGGAGGAAAGATGTGGCGAGAGACCTTGACTGGCAGACTCTACCCTACCGGTAGAGGTCGTGATAGGGTAGAAAGTTCCCTCCTCCCACCTTGTTGAGCCAAGGACGATTTGGCTCCTGATTTGCACAAGGTGCAGGGTGCACCAAACCTGGCTGATGACCGAATGACTTCTTCATCCCAGTGTTGTTTTACGATCATCAGCTGCTGGTATTTGGTCCAGTTACTTTGAGGTAAGGACAGTGTGCCGGGAGGTCGCCTAGAGAGCTTGTCGTTGCCCAACAAGCTAGTAAACTATAGGACACTGCTTCGTTATCCTGCTCTCACCCTGGCTCACAGAGCGGTTTGGTTCATCATGGGATTTTAGGATGAGACAGTGTTTGAGGTGCAGAGACTGTGGTGGGGCTACGCTAGGCTACCATTTTAGGTCGTCGTTGTAGGGTAGGGTCGTCCCCACCCTAACTGGGTAACTTGGATTAGTTCTACTTGTCTAATTAACCTGTCGTAACGAATGAACTGACTAAGACCAGCACCGTGTAGTCGAGGTTAGGGAGAATTGGGTCGAATACACTCGAAGGTGTCGACTGATCCACTCTCCGTTACGTCTGTGGAGAGTCTGTTACAGAGCACACAGGTTGTGTGGGTCATGACGTCACAGACCTGGGTGTCAAACAACTTCGGAGGAAGTTTATGTTTCCTACGCAGTTGAAACCTTTACGGATTGTTAAGTACCTCGGTGAGTTGTCCTATACATGAGCCGACTCTTTTCTGCGGTCAAGTGGTTGAGTTCGTCCAGGCTCACGTGGTAACCATTTTCTTGTTGAAGCAGGCATTAGTATAATTGGGATTTTTTCCATTCCCGAAAAACAAACAGTTTAATTTGGACGTCAGGTTGAGTAAGAAAAACATTTGTATATCACCGCAGTAAATCTTCTCTTACTACTTTCCAACAAACCAACAAACCTTACATCATTTTCTTCAGTATTCCAAAAAACATTGCTATATTGTTGTTGTTCAAAAAAATGTACCGATGGAACATTATGAACTGCAAAGAACGATCATTAAATTTTCCAGTGAAACATAATGCCAGCACACTTATCATTTGAGCCCGAATGATTTATCACTGATTTTTTGGTGTTTTAATCATTGCTGACGTGGCTATCTCTGTTCCTGCTCCGCGAACTACACGCCAGGGTTTATAACCAAAACTTTCACAAACACTAACTAAATAACGCCAAGGACTGCTGTTGCTGGACTAGTGTCCTGTAGGGTCGACCATTGACATCCAGTAAGGCCTACATTTTTGTAATTTATTCACATTGTGGCTAAATTCAAGACCACTCAGAAGAAAACAGCCTAACAATTAGTTATAATACAATTTAATTAGAACAAGGTAAATTCCTAAAAATTACGACTTAAATCATTACACCACATAGGGTTATTCCACGTCATATTGGGTGGATATATGTGTAGTCACTAGCATGGTCACTAGGCACTGGTGCCGTCACTAGCATGGTCACTAGGCACTTGTGACGTCAGACCACGTGACGACTACTCGATCATATTTTAAACTGTTCGATAAAACCGTTCCTCATCTTATCATGTGTACGGTTGTCTATTAGGCCGAGGAGCTCGACAAATTAAATAAAGAATAAATGAAGGACATACAATTCATTAATTTCACCCCAGTATATAATGGAACGGTGTGGGTTGGTTGCTCGTGTCTCGTTCCTTCACCAAATATACTGAACTCTGTGCTTAAGATACACATAAATATCAACACTTTAGAAAAAAGTATACATTTCATACGGAATCTCATTTCAAAACACTTTACACAGTCCTTCCAAATTCTACTGGCCCTGTCAGTCCTACTGAATTCACATGGAGTTTAAGTTCGTATAGTACACTGGGTAGCGAAGATGAATTCAATCTAATTTATCATCTTATTGAAAAAAGCTGAAAATAAAAGCAATAAACTTCATTCTCCCACTGCGACCCCTTATGAGCCAATTTATTGTAGGCCCCAGTCAATCATCAATCAGGGCAATTGACGTTTCCAATTAATAAAGCAACACTGATGACCGCGGCAGCTTGCCAATCATGGCGAATCGATGAGTCGATGAGCCCTCGCAACTATGTAAGAGGAAGTACAACTTGAGAGGGACAGATTTTGTTTTGTTTTGTTCCGTAATCAAAAATAGAGGAGCAATGATACGTCGTTGTTGAACAAGTTTGATAATTTTTAACAGAAAAACAGATTTTGGAGATTGTCAATGTCACCGTCGCTTAGCTGTTTTTTTCATGTGTCATTGTATTTAGAAACTCGTAAATTGTTTGGCATGTATTCGCATATTATGTTCCTAATCAATGTCTAGAAAAAGAAGTCAGGAGCACGCAAATCTTGCTAGTGGAGTGGTTAAGAGTTGCGACACTTTGGTCCAGCAAAAAAAATGAGCTTAGGGAAACCAAGTGGTTTCCAACGGGAATGTGATATAGTTAGGTGTCTCAGTTGATCAAGTTGGATGCACATGTGATGCATATAAAAAGTAAAAGAAATCTACGGTAAAGCTAGTAAAGTTCTGACACTAAACCTAGTGGATTTATCCAAAGTACATGAAACTTGATACTCATGGGTTGAAGTGCACCCATATTAAACACTATAGGGTTACTTAAATACCGAAGAAACTGAAGGGACGTAAAGCCCCGATTGGATGCACTAGAGCATCATGTTTTTAGGAAAGAATAGTGGAGGTTATCTTAGGGGCTTACAGGATTTAAGATTTTATCGAAATAATGAATTTAACATTAAGGCATGCTGACAGGTGGAAAAAATACAGAAATATCTCACTACACAGATGATATTTGCAAAACGAAACGTCAGCTTGAGGTGTTAAAAAGACAACATTTGCTAATAAAATATACTTAATTTTAACCTTAAAGTAATGGAAGGATATCAATTCACATTAACATCCAACCTATCAATAGACATTGTTGGAGAACACTCTCAATTCTTCATTTTTCAATGTATCAAAACCATTGAAAACGTAACATCGAACCGATTATTCATTCAAAAATAAAAAGAATGAGTTAGGCCTGAGCGGGACATTGTATTTATAATTGGAATGGAAGATTACATCTGCGACAGCCGGTACCGCTCTTTCTCTGAAGGTTGGCGATTTCTGATTTATGAAAATTACTGTTCATGAACACGCTCGGAGTTGATGACCTGGTTACACTTATTGCAAATTCACTGTATAAAATATTTGTCATGAATAAATATAACTATACTGTACAGGGATGAATTACTGCTAGATCAATTGGTTGGAGGGAATATTATTGCACCATCACTCATGCAGACGAGTTTAGAGTGGCCAAGTTCACCACATGACTGAAAGCTAAGCCCATTCATTTACCTGACTACTTCAAGACCACCATATCCAAGAATATGGTAGTGAAACCGATCATTTTTCTACTTCTTGTTCGGTTGAGATAAATTCACGACGTCTATATATAGTGCGTAACACGCGTTCTCTATATACTGTACCTCACATTTTGCTCTCTATATAGTGCATATCACATCTCTCTCTCTAAGTGTAGTGCACCTCACATCTCTCTCTATGTGTAGTGCACATCACATCTCTCTCTATGTGTAGTGCACATCACATCTCTCTCTATGTGTAGTGCACCTCACATCTCTCTCTATGTGTAGTGCACATCACATCTCTCTCTATGTGTAGTGCACATCACATCTCTCTATGTGTAGTACACCTCACATCTCTCTCTATGTGTAGTGCACCTCGCATCTCTCTATATGTGTAGTGCACCTAACATATCTCTCTATGTGTAGTGCACCTCACATCTCACTCTATGTGTAGTGCACATCACATCTCTCTCTATGTGTAGTGTACCTCACATTATCTCTATGTGTAGTGCACCTCAAATCTCTCTCTGTGTGTAGTGCACCTCACATCTCTCTATGTGTAGTGCACAATACATCTCTCTCTATATCCATAGTGCACAACACGTCTCTCACTCTATATAGTGCACATCACATCTGTCCATCATCAGCCATGTTTGGGAAAAATTATTTGGTGTTGATGATTTCATTTGGTTGGATTACAGATGGCTGTGCGGAGGGTTACAGAGAACCGTTACGCCATTGACTGACACAACGATGTCAGCTGGATTATTAAGCGACTACAGGAGTGCTTATCGTCGTTCACAGGTGTATGGTAGGAATTAGCCTAAGCTACTAGATCACAAATTATTACTTTCAATTTTTTATAAAGTAGCCCATTCAAGTTGATTGTGAACTGTTCCATATGACCGACAAATCCTAATGTAATCTTTCTTCTGAAACCTAGAAGGACGTAAACAACAAACTAGATAAAGACAAATCCTCATGACATTATAATTTCTGATACTGTCTGCGGGGCGGTTAGAAACACTGTTATAGTTCAACGTCTTGTTTTACTTGCAAACAAAAAATCACAATCAGACTATCTTCCAGAACACCCCCTGCAGTAGCGACTCCCTGGAGTGGTTTGTGTGTTCGTCTACGGCCCCGAATTATCAGAGCTTAATATGGCTCGAAATTACCGCAGATCTTCCCCTAAAAGGCGAGTACGCCGAAGTTAACATCAATTATTGTCCAACACACGATAAAGTTGTCCAGAGTTGAGACACCGATTATTTATCGACAATATAAATTTAATTATGTTAGAAACAGGGAAGTTGATTATTACAGAGCAATGAGGAGGAATGAGGAGGAGAGTGAGCAATTTTGGACTCACCTGAATGAGCGTAATGAGAGTTTTGGAGGTTAATACAACATGGCTGTACTAGTTGACCTATATTCGAGAGTAGGAGATGTAGTGACGGATAACTAGGTGGGAGGAATATGGTTTCCGGTAAAAATGTCTGTGGAGAGAACCTGGTGGGTTTGTGCATGGAGCAGGAGTTGGTGGATGGAAACAGCTTGATCAAGAAGCGAGATATCCACAAGAATACATGGGTATGGATGGCCCGTGGGGATGAAGAAGGAGTGAGTCCTGATGGAGTAGAGTGGTAGGTTGGCTGTTGGATGTGCGGATGTTGAGAAGAGGGAGAGTAAAGTAATTTCTGATCATCTACTGATGGAACAAAGATTAAGAGTGGAGCTGAAGTGGAAAGGGAGCAAAAGAGTGGGAGGTAGAAGAGAAAAAGTGAAGGTGAGCAGAAAGTATGAGACTATGAGGATTGGTCGCAACGCTAGGTCAGTGGTGGCCATGACAACTATCGAGGGATGAGAAAAAAGGTGGAGCGGGTGGTGTGGAGAACCACGAGGGAAACTGATGCTAGGAGGGGCAGACGGTTGTGCCAAAAATTTGAGGAGAACAAAAGATGTTCTGAAAAGGAGTGAAGAGGATGATAAAGGGGAAGGCCTGAAAGAATGAGGTGGTGAAAGATGATGACGGGCAGTTGTTGCTGGAAAGTCTTTATGTACGAAAGAGGCATGCTAAATATATTAATGATTTGCTGAAAATTGAGGATGTGAGAGAGGCAGACATTGTTGATGTGGGTGGGTGGTGGTGCACAGATGCCGGTTCTGGGAGAGAGGTTTGTTGTGGCAAGCGAGGAAAGCCCCCTGGTTTGGACGGCGTTGGCACGGAGTGCCTGTAGATGGGTGAAGTAGATAAGTGAGTAACGCAGGTGAGGCTACAATACCAGTATTTTATGTCGGGCGTGGTGCCGATTGAGTGGCACAGTGCTTGCATTCATCCGCCGTATATCGCGAAGAAGATGAAAGTGAATGCTGCAACTCGAGAGTTGCCAGTTTGTTATGTGTTATCGGTAAGGTATAGGGATAGTGCTAATCAGGAGGATTAAAGACAGTACGGATGGTTTTACTGGAGAGGAACAGTGAGGCATTTAGAATAGCGGAGGGTGTACCGATCAAGTTTTTGCAGTGAGAGAGATCTGTGAGTATTACCCTGCGAAGTGAAAGGTTGTGTTCTGGGCCTTCATGGATCTGGAAAAAGCCTATGGCATGGTCGACAGGAAAGCACTATGGAGGGTGTTGCGTCTGTATGAAGTCGGGGAAATCTGTTGAAAGCGGTTCAGAGTTTTCATGTAGGCGGCAGAGCATGTGTCAGTGGGGAGCGATGTGAGTGCTTAATTCACAGTGAAAGGTTAACTGCGACAAGGCTCTGTATGTCTACCTGGTTGTAGAATCTCTACATGGATGGAGTGGTCAGAGAGGTGAACGCGAGTGTATTGGGTCGTGGCTTAGCCCAGTTGGGAACTCATGGGCGGAGTTGGCAGTTGAGTCAGTTGCTGTTTGCGTATTATATGGCAGCGGTGTAGGTTTCTGAGAAGTAGTTGTATTGGCTCTGTGTAGAAGTTTGGCAGAGTGTGTGAGAGAAGGAAGCAGAAAGTTAACGTGGCTAAGAACAAAGTATAAGTATTGAGTGGTTCGAGGAAGGTCGATCCGAGCAGAATTAGTATTCAGGTATGATTAGAATTAGTATTTATGCACCAGAGCTCTCGTGTGGATAACACTGAAGTGGTGAAAAGTGAGGTGAAGTCGCACGTGAAGGAAGGGTGCATATTGTTGGGTGCACCGAAGAGTGTAACTACATGTAGGATGTTGGGAATGGAAACATACAGTAGGTTGTGCGAAGGGGTAGTTAACCCAACTGTGCCTACGGAGCCGGGACTTGGTGGGTGAGAGCAGAAGAGGAAAGAAGGTTGATTTTTTCCGAAATGAAATGCTTGAGGAGCATGGCTGCAATGATGCTGAGAGACAAGATCAATAACGACGCTATTTTAATATGAACCCGGATGGTGAAAAATTAGACGACAAAGTAGATTCACGTGTTCTAAGATGGTTCGGGCACATAGTGAGGATGGATGAAGGGCAATTGGTGAATCATGTGATAAAGACGAAGGTGAGTGGACTAATGCCCAGAGCCTACAGGCAGACCAAAGTTTGATTGAATGGATAGCATGAAGCAGGCGTTGGAAAGGAGAGACATGAGGGTGAGAATAGCAAGAGGGCGGGCAATGGAAAGGCTTTCAATGAAGTATGGCTGTAAATGAATAAGTGACGTATGGCTGTGAATGAATGAGTGACGTATGGCTGTGAATGAATGAATGGCTTTCAGTGAGGTATGGCTTTGAATGAATGGCTTTCAGTGAAATATGACTGTGAATGAATGAGATTTGACGCTGCCCTGATTTGCTGTCCCGATCTTGGCGTCACGTAGATAAATAGGATGGTCAGACGGAGGGGGAGGAGGTTGGGGAGGGAGAAGCCCGGTCATTTTGACGCGGCAAGGGAAAACTAGTGTCACTGTCGGGCCCTGCTGCTGACACTGACCTCGAACCGCACTCCAGACCCGAAGTGTGTTGCGGAGTCTCCTGGCCGGACCCTTTAGCTCAAAATGGATAAGTTTTATTGAGTGTGAGTGTATGAGTAAAGTGTGATGAGCGCCTTGGCGTCAACCACCCCCCTTTCTGGGAGACTCGGCCCCGTGTCTGTATGTGTCTATATATA
>SDVV010024964.1:0-12502 GCA_016164225.1 Gammarus roeselii
AGCTACGCCAGCGTCAGACCGCATGATGGAGCTGACGCAGAGAATTAGAGCTACGCCAGCGTCCGACCGCATGATGGAGCTGACGCAGAAAAATATAGCTGCGCCAGCGTCAGACCGCATGATGGTGCTGACGCAGAGAATTATAGCTACGCCAGCGTCAGACCGCATGATCTGACGCTGGCGTAGCTGATGGAGCTGACGCAGAAAAATATAGCTGCGCCAGCGTCAGACCGCATGATGGTGCTGACGCAGAGAATTATAGCTACGCCAGCGTCAGACCGCATGATGGAGCTGACGCAGAGAATTAAAGCTACGCCAGCGTCAGAACGCTTGCATGAGCTGACGCAGAGAATATGAGCTACGCCAAATTCATATAACATGTTGTTGCTGATGCATGGAATGTTACACCGCACGATGGTGCTGACGCAGAGAAGTATAGCTACGTCAGTGTCAGACCGCATGATGGAGCTGACGCAAATAATTGTAGCTACGCCAGTGTCAGACCGCATGATGGAGCTGACGCAGAGAATATGAGCCACGCCAGGGTCATATAACATGTTGTTGCTGATGCAGAGAATGTTAGACCGCATGATGGTGCTGACACAAAGAATTATAGCTACGCCAGCGTCAGACCGCTTGCTGGAGCTGACGCAGAGTATATGAGCCATGACAGTGTCAAATAACATGTTGTTGCTGATGCAAAGAATGTTCGACCGCATGATGGTGCTGACACAAAGAATTGCAGCTACGCCAGCGTCAGACCGCTTGCTGGAGCTGACGCAGAGAATATGAGTCACGATAGCGTCATATAACATGTGGTTGCTGATGCAGAGAATGTTAGGCCGCATGATGGTGCTGACGCAGAGAAATATAGCTATGCCAGCGTCAGACCGCTTGTAGAGCTGACGCAGAGAATATGAGCCACGCCAGCGTCTTATAACATGTTGTTGCTGATGCAGAGAATGTTAGACCGCATGATGGTGCTGACACAGAGAATTATAGCTAAGCCAGCGTCAGACCGCTCGCTGGAGCTGACGAAAGAAATATGAGTCATGCCAGCGTCATATCACACTTTGTTGCTGATGCAGAGAATGAGAACCCTGCCAACACTAGGACCGCATGTTTCTTCTAGCGCAGAAAACGATCATTGCTTACCAAGGCAGGTAAGGAAGATTCTGCCTTTCTCAACGTCGACTCATCTGAACTCTCCAAAGGAACGCGAGAGCTTGCTGAAATAGAATTCGCAGCTGTCAAACATGGAGTCAAACGTATCGAAAATGTTGTTGCCGAGCAGAGTAACAAGATCACTGCACTGACAGTCACAGTTACTGGCCTACAGTCATGCATGGAGACCATGGACAATGAGCTATGGGAGATGCGGGAGATGCGTGTCAGCACAAAATATTTCCGATGCTGACTGTAACTCGGCCTTCGAGAGACGAGACTGTTCGTCGTCTCTGGGGTGGTGCCTCAGAGTGTTACGCAAGTTATACGGTACGCGATAAATCTAAAATCAAACCAGACCATAACAGTAAATAGTTTATAACAACAAGATTGTATAGTTAGCATGTTGCGATTTCATGTTATATGTCAGATATTTGAAAGTACAAAATGTAAGGCCCCATATTGGCTTTAAAGTGTTTCTGGAGCAATCTGATGTTTACTTAATTACCTATCGATTTTAACTGATCCTGAAATAACAGAACATAAATATTGTACATGGAGGGATATTATTTGATTATCCAGTTTCAAAATATTCATAGCTTTTAAAATAGATAATTAGTATGATATTTGAATTGAAGGATATATACAGCTGGAATAGCTTTATTTTGCAATACAAAGATCTCATCGAATTGATTTATACCTGTTTCATACAATGCTTCGATTTCATAACATAAAAATAGCTGTGAGAACGTGAAATAATGGGGTTTAAGGTCAAATTGGAAGACGATTTAAATGTAATGTATATTCAATGCATACATATCATGCCAACATGGATAAAAGTTTTAAGCAATAAATTGCTGTCAAACTAAGCATTAGAGCATTTCGCGTTGTCTACCTCATGAATTCAATTATTTTAAAATTATTTCTAGTGGTAAATTGATTTAGGCCTATAAGATAATGCTAGGTAATTCATTTCTAAGTCATTATTACCGATTCAGTTTGCAATAAGCAACTTAATTGCATGCTCAAATTTCTTGTTAATTGTGGCAGTTAATTAGTTTACAAGGAGATAATGTACTATCATCTGCAAACAATGTGAGTTGGAAAAAGTACGAAGCGTAAACAATATCGTTAGTAAAAAAGTTGGAAAGAAGGCGCCCCAAGATAAAACCCTCAGGAACTCTATAACTAATAGTAAACAAGGTAGGTTGTATCTCGTCCACAATAATTCCTCGGATTCCAGAGGACTTCAGTTTAGAAGCTAAAATAAAATGTCCTGCACTGGTTTACGGAAGTTGTGAAATAGAGATGGTACTACGGGGTGTGAATCTGTGCCAGTAACATAGGTACTGAAGGAGATTTATAATTGCTTAACCTGTATTTTTATTGGATCTGAAGCCAAACTGATGTTCAGTAACTTGTCATTCAAGTAACGGAATATCTTTCTGTGAACTGTTTTCCCAAAGATGTTGGCAAATACGAGAAGAATATTGATGGGCGATACTTTACAGTTCAAATTTTGTTGCCGCCCTGGAAAATGGATACAACTCTATAGTAATATTTACTATAGAGGAATTTAGATAGTATGTTCATTAATTTCTTCATGATACAGATGGAGCCAATATTGATATTAACCGATTCAGTTTTTAATGACAGGATAATAGAGGTAACATATTGAGAACTACCTGGGGTAAAATATTAAAGAATTAACAAAATTGTTATCGAATAAACATTTAAATTTATCGTCATCATTGGCAATAATATGCTATCATCAACATTCTCCACTCCTTTGCATAGTAATTGTCCGGGCCAGGGTTTTCGTTGGTCCAAACAACTCAAGGAAACGAATACAAAGGAAATTAAGCAGAGGTAACTCAGGTCGAGATGTTTGATATTGATTAAATATTTAGAAACCAACAACTCATCTTTAAAATTTTGGAAGGACCTGATGCGTAGACATGGCGGTAGCACCTCGTTGGGGGGAAAGTACGGTGTAGAAATATCTGAGGAGTCGGGACTCAAGCCACTCGACCACTCCCGACATATTGCAGCTGGCTGTT
Organism: Gammarus roeselii; assembly: GCA_016164225.1. NCBI lineage: Eukaryota > Metazoa > Arthropoda > Malacostraca > Amphipoda > Gammaridae > Gammarus > Gammarus roeselii. The sequence continues at coordinate 3,225 of SDVV010024964.1, forward strand.
CAGGCTGCGCGCTAGAAGAGTCCCCGGAGGGGATCCACTATCAACAATTCCTTCTTGCCGACGGTCCACCACCGTCTCGTAGGAGGCGGATGTTAGGAGAGTTCACTCGTAGAAGATGTGCCCAGGAAGAGGGTTTCCCGCTCTAAGATGCGTAGGTAGGCCGTCCGTGACAGCTCGGGCCGACCGGCTCAGGACTCGCAAGTAGGACTGAAGTAGCAAGGAGAGTTACGACCATAGGCCTGGCTGCTGTCGTAAGTCAATGGAGCGCCGCAACACCGGGCCGTTAGAAACGTGCGTTCTGTCAGAAGAACAGAACACATTATAGCCACGCTCGAGGGAACGAATTTCCTCAGCAATAACAGCAAAGGAGGCAACAAATAAGCCGCTGGATTTGCACAATGCGCTTAGAAAAAGTAACTACAAAATAGACTTTTGATTAGTCAAAGGGAGGATATGCAGTATGAAAGTAAGTCGGTCTTAGCAAGGGATTAGGTTGCATTTACTATCCATGGCCATTACCACTGGCTGTAGTCGATCCGAGTCTCTAAGCTTGATGAACAACTTGATCCAAATGTGCGTAGGAGGACGGAACAAATGAACTACATGCGCACGTTACGAAAAGGTCATCTATCTACCTAGAGCTTCTGAATTTCGATGTTGGCATTTAGTAGGCCTGTTATATAGATTGGTGTCATTTATCATCGTGTGGTCTGTGTATTGATCCATTTTCACGAGAGTTTGAGATCTTATTTGTATTCAGAAAATATATTTACGTTGCAAGTATGTTTAAAAGATTGAATAAAGTTTCTAAATTGTGTACAAGTAACTTGTAGAATCATGCATTGAATGTTCACCGAAAACTAATTAAGTCGACTTTTTGTTTATGTTTCTTTTATCAGCGGTAATCAGGGCAAAATCATGTCTCAAGTAGAGACTGTTTTCGCTTTTAGGTGACAGCAAGACTTATAATATGCACCTCCTATTGGAATTAATTGCTTTTCAGCAAGATCATAGTCTATTGCATTCATGATTTCAGTCAACTCATATAGATTCAACTTGTCAGACATGTTTCCTGCTGTTGCATCATTTATTATTCTGTATTTAATATGTACGCATTAACTATAACATTATTTAGAATATATTATGGGCAGGTGGTTTGATGTAATCAAAATTATTATGCCGCAGTTGTAGCAAACTGGCTTATTAGGAAAATATTATCGATTATTTTGATCGCATATCTGGCTATTCTAGTTGATGAGGACAGTAATAATGCAAGGCTGTTTTTAGTAGAAAAAAATCTACAGCATAATTGTCGTTGTTGCATTTCATAACATAAATTTTGAAATTTCTACATGAAATAACATGATCAGCTTAAGTGTTACAAAATATGTTTAATTCATACAATTTAATAATAATTTCTTAAGGTTATTGGAGGGTGGCTGGTAAGCTGTTGATATGATTATACAAACATTTATCACTTGAACTTCAATAGTAAGTTATTTGATGTAAGGCATATTAAGGGGTCTTTAGTCTGAGTTTCCAGGCAAATTTATTATAAATGTTGGTCCTGATCAGTTGAGGATAAGTTAAATGAATCGAAGTCATTCAAATTGATGAAATCAACTGTGCCCTCGGTCGGCCAGCTTTTGCGAAGCTAATTCATTCGAATTTTTATTGTTTAATTATCATAAAGGGAATGAGGGTATGTAAACTTTTCGTAGTAGAAATCAACTATTCAGAGTCAACACCGAAATGTTAGTCCTGTTACTCACAGTTTTGCAATGCAATCTGTTAACAGCCTCTCCATCAAATCATTCACTCGTGCAGTCAGTAGTTTAATCAGTATGGAGCGCATGCAGATGCTTGGTATCAGGGCCATTTGTAAATTATCGTCCAAGTCCGTCCAAGCAGCTTTGAACTAACCAGAAGGAATGACAGGGAACAAAAAGATAACACAATAAGATACATCAATTTGCTTGCATTCCACGGAGTTATTAATTCTATTTAAGGGGTTCTGTACATCATGGGGATAACAGGAAAGAATGACTGGCATGTATGATTTATCATGTTCATGAATATTAGCTTTGGAATGAATGAGAAAAGGCAAATAAATACACAGCTGTACGTGGCTAATGAGCGATATCTTCTACGATGGTTACTTCGACTGGTATTGAGTTAATATTGATAACGGGTATAAATAATTTTAATTGTTCACAAGATTGTTTACACTGCCTATCTAATATCATTAATTCCAACTTCATAATATTCTATGTACTAATTGACTTTCGTGCGGCCTTTGACTGTGTAGCTAATTCAATCTTATAATCTAAACAAAGGTCCCTGAAATACGTGGAATCGCAATTGATTATTTCCCGTAATAGCTATCAAACCGTAAGCAATATGAACGATATAATATACGCATTGCAATTTTGTTCAATCATACATTGTTTGCTGATGATAGTAACTTATTTACATGCATCCCATCAAACACCATCTACAAATGACCTGCCACAATAAAAAATAAACGTGAACATGTAGTTGAGTGGCTTGCTGAAATACGAATCGGTCTTGATGACAAAAAATAATAATTTCAAATTACTATTTTTTGAGCGTAAACTCAATTAATCACCCAAAAAGTTTTGATAATATCTAATTCAAGAGGTAGACGACTTTAAATTCGAAGGAGTATACTTCGATAAAAAAAAAGTCTAAATAAAAAATCATATCGGCTACATATCATCTAAGTTGTCTTGATCTACAAGCCCCCATGTAAATATAACAAATTCTTTGCTCAATTTGTCCATAAGAAACATATTTCACGTTATTGCAGCCATTCTCATATTATGAATTCAAGTCTTGGTAAGAAACAGATGACAATAAAACGGAAAAAAATTGTCGCACTGAGTAGGAAAGCAATAAAGGCTATGGATAACACTAATCCCTTTTGATAATAATGTTTAAAACGTGAATGTACTGGAACTGGAAAATCAATATAACTTCCAAGTCGCCGTATAAGTATTCTAATCATTGTACAGAAACCATTATCAATTAAGAAATACTCTAGCATATCCCTTTATAACAGATCAAAAAGCAAATATAGATTCACTTCAACTGTGACAGAATCCCGATTTCGCTAGTCTGTTTTGTAGTTGAATGGCTCTCGTTCAACTTTTAAGTTGTCAATTATATCATTTCTCATAGCACCACACCAGCCCAGAAATGTTATACTGTTGCTATGCATTTCTCCCGCCGTTGTGCGTCTCTCAACCAAGTCAAAATTTCTAACTTTGTGAGAAGCAGGAGAATTATCAGTTTGACAATGATTTCGTTATTCTGATATTAAAATGTTCCATAATAATAATACTCTCCTGTCGATTAGTGTCCGGTATTGACTTGTTCCAGTGGCATTCCACTTGGTGTCTATGAATATTAACAAAGGATATCTTCATTCACAGTATTTTCGGTTGGATAAAATCGATAGGTTATTACGCAAGGATTACGTTGGTAAGAAGTTCTTAGTAATTTAGAGAAGGCTTTAATTTTGAACTCTAATATAACATAACTATAAAATGAAATCACATCATATAAACAGTACAATGTTGACGTAATAAACTGTTTAACTGCTTAGGGAGCAGTACGGACTGCACTGTGAAGTAGTTTGTGGTGAGGAGAGCATTTGGGGCGCGTGCTGGAGTGGATTGTGATGAAGATGGTATTGTGTGCTGAGGGTGATAGAGTGGTTTATGGTGAAGAGAGCATTGTGTGCTGGGGAGTGATAAAGGGATTTATGGTGGAGAGAGCATTGTGTCCTGGGGAGTGGTAGAGTGGTTTGTGGTAGAGAGAGCATTGTGCGATGGGGAGTGGTAGAGTGGTTTACGGTGGAAAGAGCATTGTGTGATGGGGAGTGGTAGAGTGGTTTATAGTGGAGAGAACATTGTGTGCTGGGGAGTGTTGGAGTGGTTTATGGTGGAGAGAGCATTGTGTGATGGGGAGTGGTAGAGTGGTTTATAGTGGAGAGAGCATTGTGTGATGGAGAGTGGTGGAGTGGTTTATGGTGGAGAGAGCATTGTGCGATGGGGAGTGGTTGAATGGCTTATGGTGGAGACAGCATTGTGTGATGGGGAGTGGTAGAGTGGTTTATAGTGGGGAAAGCATTGTGTGCTGGGGAGTGTTGGAGTGGTTTATGGTGGGGAGAGCATTGTGTGATGGGGAGTGGTAGAGCGGTTTATGGGGGAGAGAGCATTGTGTGGTGGGGAGTGGTAGAGTGGTTCATGGTGAAGAGTGCATTTCGTCCTGAGTAGTGATGTAGAAGTTTGTGGGACGAGAGCAACAATGACGGCGTGATGAAGAAATTGGTGGTGTAAATAACATTTTGGGCTTTGTGGTGAAGTGGTTTGTGGTGTGGAGTGACGTGATAGCTTGTAATGAAAATATCATCAAGCGCGGAATATTTACGAAGAAGTTTTTAGTAGCTCTTCACAGGAATAAGAGAGCCACCCGCTAATATCCAACTTCCCAGACTTCACAGGCAATAATAGTGATGATCCTAACACACCAAACTTACAACGCAATAAGCGAGTCGCCTGCGTACTCCCAACATTCCAGACTCAAAGGGCAATAAGAAAGCCACCCTAGCTTCTCCGAATCGGGAGACAATGAGAGAGTGCTTCAACAATGACCGAAAGAGACTCTCTCCCAAGCTTCTCCCGTAGAACGGCAGGAGTGACTCCACAACTTTCCTGTTTGAAGTGCAATAAGAGATAAATTTGTTTCCCAGGCTGCAAGACCATAAGAGAGTCATCCGTTAATTGTTCAGACACGGAAGTTATTATGATTACTTCTCCCAAACTTCCCATATGTAAAAGACAATAAAAAAGTCACACTCAACCTTCCAATCTTGAAAAGTCATTAGAGAGTCCCCCATACTTCCCCCTCGACAGGCAATAGGAGTGTGATTTGCTCTCCTAGGCTTGAAACTCAAGCATTCCAAATACGAATAACAATCAGAGAGTCAGTCACAACCACTTCCCACCCCCTCCCCCTCCCACATATTCCTGACTCTAAAGGCAATAAGAGAATCAACTCAAATAGAAACACAGCACCCACCCCCCCTCCTCTATTTTTTTCAGATTATAAGGCAACAACAGTAAGCCGCCATTTCTACTTTCATATCAACGTCCCAGATTCGAAAGGCTGTTGAGTCAGCCTTAACTTCCGTGACCCGAATGGCATCATGATAGACACCTCCAAACTTCTTTGAATCGAAAGTTAAACGAGAGTCACTTCGACAACTTAGACTTGGAAGGTAAGTGGAGAGTCATTCTCCAACTTCTCAGACTGGAAATACCATTTGAGAGTCACCATCCAACTTCCCAAACTAGAATGGCAATAAAAGAGTCAACCTCAATTTCCCAGACTTGAAAGACAACAAGAGAGTAAACCCATTACTTCCAGACACTAAAGGCAACTCGAGAGTCCCACCGTGCTTCCCAGAATCGAGAAGCAATGAGGGTGACTCTACCAAAATTCCTAGATTCGAAAGGCAATACGAGAGTTATTTGCTTCCCCTCTCTCGGTAGTCTTTCTCTGTGTCAGTTGCGCTGATTGAATTACGAGTGACGGATAAAAGATTTGACAGCGAAAGATCCTGGGAAGTAGAAGATGGGTTGAGGCAGGGGGTGGAAGAGGGCCGTTAGCAGGGATGTGGAAAGGGGGCCGTTGGCAGGGGTGAGGCAGTGAAGGAGAGATCGTGAGGCTGCTTGGACGCATGATAGTTGGTTTCACCAAGCTTAAGGCAAGGCGAAAGGAGATGAGCTCAATAAACTATCACAAGATAATTTAATACTTTATTTCGAATGCAGACACGCGGATAGCTGCGAAGTATGAAAGTCATAAGAGGGTTCGTTAACACCGACACCGCCGTATACAGCTCATTAAGCTGCTTGGCCAGTTTGAGGAAGAAGGTACCATCAATTACACTGGAGCAAAGAGAAGCGGACTCTGCAGATGGAGGTGCTGGGCCAGATTAGGTAATTGGTGAGAGAAGATACAATTGAAGACTCTGACATAAATGGAAGCAGATTCTGCAGATCAAACAGCTGGTCCAGGTGGGGCAGTGGACAAAATAATGTATTGCAGATGAAGCAGCTGCTCCAGAGGGAGCAACTGGAAATAGAAGATACCATTGAAAAAGCTTGAGCAGTGAGATGTAAACTCTGGCAACAGATGAACTGATCCAAGTGTAGCAGGAGGATGTAAGCTCTGCAGATTGAGCAGCTGGAGGGAGAAAATACCCTTGAAGAAGCTTGAGCAGTGAGATGTAAACTCTGACAACCGATGAACTGATCCAAGTGTAGCAGGAGGATGTAAGCTCTGCAGATGGAGCAACTGGAGGGAGAAAATACCCTTGAAGAAGCTGGAGCAGTGAGATGTAAACTCTGACAACCGATGAACTGATCCAAGTGTAGCAGATGGATGTAAGCTCTGCAGATGGAGTAGCTGGTCTAGGTGAACTAGTTCTAAAAGGAAAGGTATCACATAATTTTGTCTACAACAACATCTTCTCCGATTTGCAGCTAGTGACCTCCAAATCAACCATTGACCTTAAGCCAGTCCGGAGCAAACGCTTATTCTGAGCTCCATTTCCAGGAGTATCTCGGCATTTTCAGTCATTCGTTCTCGTCTTCCAGTGCATCCTTCTCAAAACAATTATAGTGGTGGTAGGAAGAGGGGGGGGGGGTCGATGTTGTTGCTGATAGACGCAGTTGAGAGAAGTGTGGAAAGTTGTCAATTCGTGAAAGACTTCATGTAACCTGAATCATACGCAATCCTACACAAAACAAAATCGGATGGATTTAACTTTAAGCCGAATGTCAACTGTTCGCGGCTCCAAATGCAATCGTTTGCCTGGAGCGTGCGGAAATGGGTAACTGCGATTGGGTTTCATTTCCCGTGAGGCAACTATAAACGAAGAACATTTTCTCGGTCAAAGTAATACCATGAGGAAGCGTCACATAACGGGATCGATCGGTACGTCAAGTAAAACACAATTCTTCTGAAGGCATAAGGTAAAGTATTTAGATGAATAGTATTTAGTGAAATCATTTGAAGTGTTTGCAGTTAGACTAAATACATCAAAGTTACACGCCAATATCAATGGATCTATTTACATTATACTTGGCAAACATGAGTGATCGTTATGCTACAATCGCGTAACAAAAGTGCAAAATGACATGGATAGTAATATCGCAAGTAATAATGTGTATGAGTAAGTAATTATTCGAGGCTTGTGAGAATGTATCATAGCTTACTACACTTCTTGTACGGAGACTTGTTAAGATGAGTAATCAAGTTCGCGTTCTCTACATGAAGAGTTGTTGGAGGATGTTCAGTGTTATACGTACTTGGGCTCTCATGTCGAGAAGACAACTCATGGAAACTGAGATGGAATCCCTAGTGAAGCAAGGGTGTGAAATGCGCTGTGCACCGAATAGTGTATTGAGCTGATGGACTTAGTGTGTGGAAACATCGAGAGAGTTGTCTAAGGGGTAGTCGTCCCAATTGCGCTCTACGGGGCTGAGAAGAAGTGAACAAGAGCGGAAGAAAGACGAAGGTTCAATGTCTTCGAACTTATATGTTTGTGGGGCATGGCCAGATTGACGCTGGGGAGAGGATCAATAATGACGTTGTATGAATTAGAACGTGGAGGGTAAAAAATTTAAAGAACAGAGTAGATTGGAATGTTCTTAAGTGGTTCGGGCTCATGGTGAGGATGGATGAATGGTGCAGAGGGTGATGGAAGTGCAGGTGAGTGGATGTAGGCCTGGAGGTAGACTGACGTTGATTTGATTTGATTTATTTGATTTAAGGTTTCTAGGCTGCAACGCCATTTTTCCGTCACAGCAACAGCTGGTCCAGCAGCTGAGACGTATTATATTTTTCTTCCATCAAACAATATTTAGTCAAAATTTCAATTACCGATAAGTTTCTTCACGATCACGTCACACAGCCAACCAGCTTCTACAGGTGGGTAATGATTATGGAATTCGCGATGACATCTCACAGCCAGTACCAGCTACAGCTGGGAGCAAAGAAATGTCTCTTAGTCCAAATTGAAGCAACTAAACTCAGAGGCCCGGTTCACCCAACAATTTGTTTTGTTCGTTTAATGGTAATACGGTTCATGTTACAATATATGTTTCTTGAAATACTGTGAACTACCTCAACATAATTATTTATGAGAACTAAATTCCAGCGACGAAGGAAATCGAGTCAATGCCTGTTAACTTCAATGAACCAAGAGATCACCGAAGATCGAACAGTTCGATGATGTTCTAACGAGTTTCAAACGACTTTGTAATGCTAATAGCTTGTAGGAGCTGGAATGCAGAGGCGTTTTATGATACGTTTTAGATTTTAGTATGCAAGATACGCAATAGACTTTAGGTTGCAGTCATGATGAACGATATTTTGCTAGCACCGCGGTTCAATCGAACACGCTCCTATCATCTCACTCCATCAAAACATATTACCCCATCAGTTGAGGTCATAGGGATGTAAAATATATTGATTGCATGTTGTTCGGTCGTTTCGATTTACATATGAGACTAGTAGTGTGATTGAAATCAAAGTAATGCAAGTGGCCGCAAGCTTCGTATGTTGACATCTTGTACATCGATATCGAGCCGTAACTTTCAGTTCTTCCTAGATCGTTGTTTGTTGTTGCTATACATTTTCTTCGGAAGAGGGTCATATTTTCATTAAATTTTGGTATACGTCAGTAAATCATAATTTAAGAACCAGAAATATTTGGCGGGTACACATCAGTTATTTTCCTTATTCACACGCATTGTAACTAATTTTGCACCCATTACTAGAAATGTTCAACTAGGTGATATTTAATTGTCTAGAAACTCATCTTAAATAAATAACGCAGCAGCAATATTTGAGCGCTTTATTTTCACATTTCGGTATTCACTGAGGCCATCACGGCATTCACCGAGGCCATCACGGCATACACTGAGGCCATCACGGCATTCACCGAGGCCATCACGGCATACACTGAGGCCATCACGTCATTCACTGAGGCCATCACGGCATACACTGAGGCCATCACGTCATTCACTGAGGCCATCACGGCATTCACTGAGGCCATCACGTCATTCACTGAGGCCATCACGGCATTCACCGAGGCCATCACGGCATACACTGAGGCCATCACGGCATTCACCGAGGCCATCACGGCATACACTGAGGCCATCACGTCATTCACTGAGGCC
>SDVV010024965.1:0-12502 GCA_016164225.1 Gammarus roeselii
CCTCTTTCCCTCGTGTGCCGTCAGCGAACATTGGGTGCAACGCGCCCCTCTTTCCCTCGTGTGCCGTCAGCGAACATTGGGTGCAACGCGCCCCTCTTTCCCTCGTGTGCCGTCAGCGAACATTGGGTGCAACGTGCCCCTCTTTCCCTCGGGTGCCGTCTGCGAACATTGGGTGCAACGCGCCCCTCTTCCCCTCGTGTGCCGTCAGCGAACATTGGGTGCAACGCGCCCCTCTTTCCCTCGTGTGCCGTCAGCGATCATTGGGTGCAACGCGCCCCTCTTCCCCTCGTGTGCCGTCAGCGAACATTGAGTGCAACACGCCCCTCTTTCCCTCGTGTGCCGTCAGCAAACACGGAATCAAGACTTTCTGACGGTGATTATTTTCTGCTATTCCCTGAGTCGTGGTTCGTGAGAGTTGTTTAGGCCGATGTGGAATGGTTTGTCTCTCCTAGTTGCCAAAATGATCGTTATTGGGCTCCTGTGAAACCATATCAAATCGATGAATGTAGGAAACCAATTGATCAAAAGTGATGTCATGGGTTCGGATAATTGATGGGCTTGTTCATCCTGTCGTCTGGTTGAAGGTTGTAGTTCATTATAGAATGGACCTGAAACAAGTCTTGGAAGGGACGGTCTGACCTCATGAAGATATTCACGGCTAGACGTCAGCACTGCATTCAGCAGGGTGGTGGCAGCCACAGACGTATGCTAGTCAAGCTGGTTTGACGTCAGCAGGGTGGTGGCAGCCACAGACGTAAGCTAGTCAAATCGGTTCGACGTCAGCAGGGTGGTGGCAGCCACAGACGTAAGCTAGTCAAGCTGGTTTGACGTCAGCAGGGTGGTGGCAGTCACAGACGTATGCTAGTCAAGCTGGTGTGACGTCAGCAGGGTGGTGGCAGCCACAGACGTAAGCTAGTCAAATTGGTTCGACGTCAGCAGGGTGGTGGAGCCACAGCTATTAGATAGTCAAGTCAATGCATAGGTGGTGACTAAATCTGCTTCTCATCCGGCTCTTGCTATTCTAACACATTAGAATAAATTGCATAAGTAGAAAAGGTTGGTATTCTAACACATTAGAATACGTTACAGCGTCAAGCAGAGTGAAGAAATAAATTTATCTCCAGAAGTGTGTTTAGGGCGACATTCCTGACATTTTGCTGAAATCTAAAGTATGTGCAATGATTTATTGTAAGTACTTCACAATTTTAGTGCAAAAAACTGCACTCTTTTCCAAAAAAGAGCAGCAAACATCACGATGTAAATTAATTGTGCGTGCATTAAGCCACACTCAATGCTGACACCAGTACAAAGTATCAGCATAGCTATTAAGTCAACCAGACAATGACCCGCCCTTGTCCAGCATACATAGTAAAATTGCAAAGGGAAATGTGTGAAAAAAATCAACGAAAACTTTACGAATGGATATTTTCATAAATTTCAAATGTAAAGAGTTTGTAGAGTCATTGGAGGGAAGCGTTCAATCCGAAAGACAATATTTTTATGTAGAATTTACAGAGCTAATGTACACTACGCTGCTAATGTAGATCCGTTAAGTAGATCCAAATTTCCGAATGCGTATAAATATTCCGGTGTGTCAAATTATTCCTGAAGATGAGGTCCGTCGCCATGCAACTTCATTACGAAGCAATTTTACTTGCATGGCATTAAATATTGCAAGTTATTAAGAGAACTTTTTATCCTACAAAACAAAATACGAGACCCTTTTGCCCTACTGTGCTAGGACTCAGTGAAACCAAGTTGACGAACGGTTTGCAGGACCTATATAATCCACCGGATGACAATCAATACACAAGCAATAGCAGGAGTAATAAATGAGGTGTTTATTCTTCAACATCATTCAGCAGGCCAGAAATAGAATCTTTTCTGGCCAAATGTATTGTGATATGAGGTTAAAACAATAGGGACGGGGGAAATGTCAGTGGCATTGCTGCAGGACTCAATGAAGTGTACATTGGGAGTGGTTTCAACGTTAATCTGCTTCAATATCACTAATCAAATTGAGTTGCTGACTATTGTAGTAATTTCCTGTCGCGTGGTTTGCACTCGTTATTCTGTAAACCACCGCGTACAACTTCTGGACCTGCAACTTTAATAGATAAAAAATGGCCGACTCTGTTAATTGTATTTCTTGTGCAGCTGTGATCAGTTTAGAAATTTCCGACCATTACACCATTTCAGATGTTTCCGACCATTACACCATTATAGGTGTCTCCGACCAGTACACCATTTCAGATGTCTCCGATCATTATACAATTTCAGGTGTTTCCGACCATTACACCATTTCAGATGTCTCCGACCATTGCACCATTTCAGGTGTTTCCGACCATTACACCAATTCAGATGTCTCCGACCATTACACCATTTCAGGTGTCTCCGACCAAAACACCATTTCAGGTGTCTCCGACCATTACACCATTTCAGATGTCTCCGACCATTGCACCATTTCAGGTGTCTCCGACCATTACACCATTTCAGGTGTCCCCGACTATTACACCATTTCAGGTGTCTCCGACCATTACACCATTTCAGGTGTCTCCGACCATTACACTATTTCAGGTGTCTCCGACTATTGCACCATTTCAGGTGTCTCCGACCATTACACCATTTCAGGTGTCTCCGACTATTACACCATTCCAGTAGATTCCGACTATTACACAAATTCAGGTGTCTCCGACCATTGCACCATTTCAGATGTCTCCAACCATTACACCATTTCAGATGTCTCCGACCATTACACCATTTCAGATGTCTCCGACCATTACACCATTTTAGGTGTCTCCGATCATTACACCATTTCAGGTGTCTCCGACTACTTCGCAATTTCAGATGTCTCCGACCGATACACCATTTCAGGTGTCTCCGACCATTACACTATTTCAGGTGTCTCCGAATATTACACCATTTCAGGTGTCTCCGACCATTACACCATTTCAGATGTCTCCGACTATTACATTATTTCAGTTGTCTCCGACCATTACATCATTTCAGGTGTCTCCGACCATTGCACCATTTCAGATGTCTCCAACCATTACACCATTTCAGATGACTCCGACCATTACCCCGTTTTAGGTTTCTCCGACCATTACACCATTTCAGGTGTCTCCGGCCATTACACCATTTCAGGTGTCTCCGACCATTCCACCATTTCAGGTGTCTCCGACCATTACACCATTTCAGATGTCTCCGATCATTGCACCATTTCAGATGTCTCCGACCATTATTATATTTCAGATGTCTCCGACCATTACACCATTTCAGATGTCTCCGACCATTACACCATTCCAGGTGTCTCCGACCATCACACCATTTCAGGTGTATCCGACCATTACACCATTTCAGATGTCGCTGACCATTACACCATTTCAGATGTCTAAGATCATTACACCATTCCAGATGTCTCCGACCATTACACCATTTCAGATGACTCCGATCATTACACCATTTCAGGTGTTTCCGACCATTACACCATTTCAGATGTCTCCGACCATTACACCGTTGTAGGTGTTTCCGACCATAACACCATTTCAGATGTCTTCGATCATTGCACCATTTCAGGTGTCTCCGACCATTACACCATTTCAGATGTCTCCGACCATTACACCATTTCAGGTGTCGCCGACCATAACACCATTTCAGGTGTCTCCGACCATTACACCATTTCAGATGTCTCCGACCATTGCACCATTTCAGGTGTCTCCAACCATTACACCATTTCAGGTGTCCAAGGACTATTACACCATTTCAGGTGTCTCCGATCATTACAATATTCCAGGTGTCTCCAACCATTACACTTTTTCAGGTGTCTCCGACTATTGCACCATTTCAGGTGTCTCCGACCATTACACCATTTCAGGTGTCTCCGACTATTACACCATTTCAGTTGATTCCGACTATTACACAATTTCAGGTGTCTCCGACCATTGCACCATTTCGGATGTCTCCAACCATTACACCATTTCAGATGTCTCCGACCATTGCACCATTTCAGATGTCCCCGACCATTACACCACTTCAGGTGTCTCCGACCGTTACACCATTTCAGGTGTCTCCGACTATTACACAATTTCAGATGTCTCCGACTAATACAACCTTTCAGGTGTCTCTGACCAGTACACTATTTTCAGGTATCTCCGATTATTACACCATTTCAGGTGTCTCCGTCCATTATACCATTTCAGATGTCTCCGACCATTACACCATTTCAGATGTCCCCGACCATTACACCATTTCAGGTGTCTCCGACCATCACACCATTTCAGGTGTATCCGACCATTACACCATTTCAGATGTCGCTGACCATGACACCATTTCAGATGTCTAAGATCATTACACCATTCCTGATGTCTCCGACCATTACACCATTTCAGATGTCTCCGATCATTACACCATTTCAGGTGTTCCCGACTATTACACCATTTCAGATGTCTCCGACCATTACACCGTTTTAGGTGTTCCCGACCATAACACCATTTCAGGTGTCTCCGATCATTGCACCATTTCAGGTGTCTCCGACCATAACAATATTTCAGGTGTCTCCGACCATTGCACCATTTCAGGTGTCTCCAACCATTACACCATTTCAGGTGTCCCCAACTATTACACCATTTCAGGTGTCTCCGACCATTACAATATTTCAGGTGTCTCCGACCATTACACTTTTTCAGGTGTCTCCGACTATTGCAAAATTTCAGGTGTCTCCGACCATTACACCATTTCAGGTGTCTCCGACTATTACACCATTTCAGTTGATTCCGACTATTACACAATTTCAGGTGTCTCCGATCATTGCACCATTTCAGATGTCCCCAACCATTACACCATTTCAGATGTCTCCGACCATTACACCATTTCAGATGTCCCCGACCATTACACCACTTCAGGTGTCTCCGACCATTACACCATTTCAGATGTCTCCGACCATTACACCATTTTATATTTTTCCGACCATTACACCATTTCAGGTGTCGCCGGCCATTACACCATTTCAGGTGTCTCCGACCATTACACGATTTCAGGTGTCTCCGACCATTGCACCATTTCAGATGTCTCCGACCATTACACCATTTCAGGTGTCGCCGACCATTACACCATTTTCAGATGTCTCCGACCATTACACCATTTCAGATGTCTCCGACCATTACACCATTTCAGATCTCTCCGACCATTACACCATTTCAGGTGTCTCCGACCATTATACCGTTTCAGATGTCTCCTACCAGTACACCATTTCAGATGTCTCCGACCATTACACCATTTCAGATGTCTCCGACCATTACACTATTTACATTCAAAACTGAATTCTTTCGAATAGCAAATCCGATTGTAATAACCCATCGTTAATAAAGTGACATCAATATTCGTAATTGTAAAGAAATGCTTAGAACATATGACGCGAATCGAATAGTATCCAAGGTGAACTCAAATGATGCTTTAACGCAGTTCCACTTGTCACCTTGTCATAAAAAGGCATAAACATGAATATAAATGTTACAAAAATACGTTCGCTTAACTTACTGCCATTGCTGCTGAAAATCGTGTACAAAATCTGATGGAAGCCGTTCAAAGAAATAGAAAAAAAAGGGTGGAAAATAATTCGAAACATTCAGGAAAAAAAAAGAAATTAATATTCAATTATTATTGATGATGAAGTCATCACTGGTCCACAAATAATTTCAAACGCCTTCAATAACCAATTATTAGAAACTACATTCTATTTGACCACTAATAGAAATATGCCATCTCCGAACAACCAATCGTCCACCATGTGGGCCAGAACGAATTAAAAACAAATCAGAAATGATTTTAAAGATAGCAGCAGCACTGGCTGGGAAAATATCCCAACCAATGTAATTAAAGCCATCTCTGGGGTTATTGAAGCAGCACTGACCAGACTGTCAAATAAATCTGTTCGTTGGAGATTTGCTCCCTATGCGCACAAAATTGCTAAGATTCTTTCAATTCGCTAAGATTCGTTCAATCCGCTAAGATTCGTTCAATTTCTCCAGATGCGTTCAAAATCGCTTAAATTCGTTCAATTTCTCCAGATGCGCTCAAAATCGCTTAGATTCGTTCAATTTCTCCAGATGCGCTCAAAATCGCTTAGATTCGTTATATTTCTTCAGATGCGCTCAAAAATCGCTTAGATTTGTTCCGTTTAAACAAATGTAAGCCAAACTGACATGAAGGATTGTCGCCCAATATCAGTCATGTCGCCATACGCACCGTTTTGAAAAAGTTTTTTGAGCAAGATTATATCCTCCCTTTATATCTAACTACTAACTTAGCCAAAATCAATATGGCATCCAGGCTTCCAAGAATGCAGCACCTGCTTTATCAAGTTTCACTGCAGACGTTATTGGTGGGTTCCATAGTAGGAAAACCATTGTTGCTACTTTAATGCACTTGTGTAAAGTTTTCGATTGCGTTAAACTTGAAATGATGGTGTCGAAATTCCGGCGTTATGAAGGTAGATTTGTTAGTACACTTGATATAACAGTACCGCAATGGTCGATCCTTAGACCCATGTTCTCCCTTGTCTACAATACTGACAGTATAAACACTAGCGACAGGTTGTCCTCTGTCCTTTTTTCCAAATGATACAACAGTGCAGTGTAGTCGACTGGGAAAATTTCTTTACGATACTTTTACTAATGTGGTAAGTCAATTGATCCACATTCCCAACTGGTTTACTTCTAATAAGTTACTCGCTATATGTCGACAAGACCCAGGTTATGACCAAGGTTATGAATGGGAAGATAACCGTTCGTTACACACAAGTCGAGTTGTGGGGCTAACCAACTGTAAATATAGCAGGAAACAAGTTCTCTGCGTGACAGTACACGAGAGAACTGGAAAGATCAGGTCTCTTTCATTGGGGGAAAATGATTAACATCGTGTGGACTACTCTACAAAATTCAAAATTGTCGAACAATTCCTGCTTGAATTTGAATTACTACAGCCTTGATCAGCTCTTTCTGACTTTCTTCAAGCACGTGTCTACTTTTACTTACAAAACGATCCTAAGATCTGCCATTCTCAGTCAATAGCGAGTCATTACAAACTCAATCAAATGCCAACAGAAGTTACCACACTTTGAATCTCTTTTGTAAAAGGAATATTTCAATGTTGGTTTACAAAGTTTCGAATTATTTAACTTACAATTAACTTACAATGCGGAGCTGCTAATTGACCGCATCTCATCAACATAACTTACAATTAACTTACAATACGCAGCTGCTAATTGACCGCGCCTCATCAACACAACTTACAATTAACTTACAATACGGAGCTGATAATTGACCGCCTCTCATCAACACAACTTACAATTAACTTACAATACTGAGCTGCTAATTGACCGCCTCTCATCAACACAACTTACAATTAACTTACAATACGGAGCTGCTAATTGACCGCATTTCATCAACACAACTTACAATTAACTTACAATACGGAGCTGCTAATTGACCGCCTCTCATCAACACAAATAACAATTAACTTACAATGCGGAGCTGCTAATTGACCGCATCTCATCAACACAACTCACAATTAACTTACAATACGGAGCTGCTACTTGACCGCCTCTCATCAACACAACTAACAATTAACTTACAATACGGAGCTGCTAATTGACCGCATCTCATCAACACAACTTACAATTAACACACAATACGGAGCTGCTAATTGACCGCACCTCATCAACACAACTTACAATTACCTTGTAATACGGAGCTGCTAATTGACCGCATCTCATCAACACAACTTACAATTAACACACAATACGGAGCTGCTAATTGACCGCCTCTCATCAACACAACTTACAATTAACTCACAATACGGAGCTGCTAATTGACCGCGTCTCATCAACGCAACTTACAATTAACTTACAATACGGAGCTGCTAATTGACCGCATCTCATCCACACAACTTACAATTAACTTACAATACGGAGCTGCTAATTGACCGCATCTCATCAACACAACTTACAATTAACTTACAATACGGAGCTGCTTATTGACCGCATCTCATCAAAACAATCCCAACTCTTCTTTAAATACACGGCTGTTAAAATCCGGAATTCGATAGCTACACACATAAAACGAGTAGCAGTATAGGTACCTTTGAGCGTAAAAAAACACCATTTACACCTGTTGAGCGGGCAGATTTTCTTAATCAGTAATTTCTTCACCCTCAACAATTCACCAGGTCAACCATTTGCTTTTCATCAGGATCATTTAATTTTCTATGGGTATTGTTTCCCTGCTTCATGTACTAACAGTTTCTGTTACATGGGAACTTGTTTAATTGACAGTTTATTTTAATGGCAATTGAAATGTTCTTTAGAGGGCGCACGTAACTCGTCTGTAAACTGTGTAGTAAACTGTGTAGTAAACTGTGCATGTAAACTGTGTAGTTAGTATCAACATTTGTGATTCGTGTGCCCAACATTTGATGAGTAAGTGTTATATACAATCCCATGTTATACATTTTTTCCTCTTTATTACTTTATTAAAGGTGAGTGTGAACAGTATATTGTCTGGATGACTCAGATGTGCGTTGACCTAACGAGTTGCACTTATCTGTCTTTAAACCAATAGCTCAATGTAAAGTTTTATTTTTTCTGTCATATTGAACAGTGGAGACTAGAGAGCGTCCTCCTACAGCATCCATTTATTTGTGGATGTAAAGTTATTTTCATTTAATGCCATTAGTTATAAGTTGATCTACTGTACATATAACTAGCAAATGTTTTCCTCACAACAGCTCGCGCTGACGAAGACTTGGTACATATTATCTGTATGATGAGATACTTCTGTTATTTTTAAACTTGTCACTATTCCAAAATAGTTGTTTTATCCCAAAATCGTATAAATCCCTAAATCCGTTCGAATGGGTTTGGGACCCTGATTAAAAGAGAGAGTGTCTATCCATCCGTCTGTTGCTCCGAGATAATGCTGTTCGCAATACCATTCTAAGCCATCTGAAGATGTGTAGTAATCATCACAAGCAGCACACCGTTTAAAAGCTCTTGTAAAGACGAATAATCTCAAGCAACGCTATACGTTATTTTCTAATTCATTCGCTTTAATTCCTACGAGGCTATATTTCAAAGCACCATAATTCACACAAATGATTGTAACGACAGTTTAAAGGTTAACGGGTATCGTGGCATGGAATACATCATTCATTAACTCTCGTACAATATCGAAGCATGCACTACATCATTCATAAACTCTCGTACACTATCACAGCATGCAATACATCATTCATAAACTCTCGAACACTATCACAGCATGCAATACATCATTCATAAACTCTCGAACACTATCACAGCATGCAATACATCATTCATAAACTCTCGTACACTATCACAGCATGCAATACATCATTTATAAACTCCCGTACACTATCAAAACATGCAATACATCATTCATAAACTCTCGTACACTATCACAGCATGCAATACATCATTCATAAACTCTCGTACACTATCACAACATGCAATACATCATTCATAAACTCTCGAACACTATCACAGCATGCAATACATCATTCATAAACTCTCGTACACTATCACAGCATGCAATACACCATTCATAAACTCTCGTACACTGTCAAAACATGCAATACATCATTTATAAACTCCCAAACACTATAGAAACTTGCAATACATCATTCATAAACTCTCGTAAGCTATCACAGCATGCAATACATCATTCATAAACTCTCGTACACTATCACAGCATGCAATACATCATTCATAAACTCGCGTACACTATCACAGCATGCACTACATCATTCATAAACTCTCGTACACTATCACAGCATGCAATACATCATTCATAAACTCTCGAACACTATCACAACATGCAATACATCATTGATAAACTCTCGTACCCTATCACAGCATGCAATACATCATTCATAAACTCTCGTACACTGTCAAAACATGCAATACATCATTCATAAACTCTCGAACACTATCAAACCTTGCAATACATTATTCATAAACTCTCGTACACTATCACAGCATGCAATACATCATCCATAAACTCTCGTACACTATCACAGCATGCAATACATCATTCATAAACTCTCGTACACTATCACAGCATGCAATACACCATTCATAAACTCTCGAACACTGTCAAAACATGCAATACATCATTCATAAACTCTCAAACACTATCAAACCTTGCAATACATCATTCATAAACTCTCGTACACTATCACAGCATGCAATACATCATTCATAAACTCTCGAACACTATCACAGCATGCAATACATCATTCATAAACTCTCGAACACTATCACAGCATGCAATACATCATTCATAAACTCTCGTACACTATCACAGCATGCAATACATCATTCATACACTCTCGTACACTATCACAGCATGCAATACATCATTCATAAACTCTAGTACACTATCACAGCATGCAATACATCATTCATAAACTCTCGTACAGTATCACAGCATGCAATACATCATTCATAAACTCTCGTACACCATCAAAACCTGCAATACATCATTCATAAACTCTCGAACACTATCACAGCATGCAATACATCATTCATAAACTCTCGTACACTATCACAGCATGCACTACATCATTCATAAACTCTCGTACACTATCACAGCATGCAATACATCATTCATAAACTCTCGTACACTATCACAGCATGCAATACATCATTCATAAACTCTCGTACCCTATCACAACAAGCAATACATCATTCATAAACTTTCGTATAGTATTACAATACAATTAAGAATTTATTTGGAATTTTAATTATTGATAGTTTGAAATGTTATTTATAAGTTGTTTCCCTTATTTTTGGTTTTATTCATGTATCCACCTACCTAGCTTTACTTGAAGTACATCGTTTGAAAGATCGTGTAGAGTGCTATAATATTAAATTAAAGTTTTTTCTTCTCAAAAATTTCGACTTATACAAGTTGTAGGAAACAAGTAGTTTTTTTATTTTGTTGATTTCAATCCTCTGCGTGACGTCACGATCGTCTGAGTAGATCCGCTGTGAGACATGTTTTGAACATCCTAGATACCCTATGAATTGTGGGTGTGATTACTGGACCAGTTAAATGCTGTCGTGCCAGCTCTCGTGACACCGCCCCGTACTTCGTCTCCTTGCTGAGCAATATAGTGATCGAATGTAAGCAGCACGGAGTTTCACACGACTGGACCTCTTTGAACATTCCCCATGGAACCAGGCCATAGAGTGAGACCGATCGTCCTCCCACAACCGAAGAGTTGAAGAAGACACCTGCAGAATGCGGGGCAGGAATGCCTGAGGGCTCTTTGAGAGAGCACTGATGGCTCCCTCAAAGAGGGCTCTCTGAGTATAGGGCTGAGGAGGCAATGTCTGAGGGCTCTCTGAGGAAGCAATGCCTGAGGGTTCTCTGAGGAAGCAATGCCTGAGGCTCTCTGACAAAGCAATGCCTGAGGGCTCTCTGAGGAAGCAATGCCTGAGGGCACTATGAGGAAGCAATGCCTGAGGGCTCTCTGAGGAAGCAATGCCTGAGGCTCTCTGAGGAAGCAATGTCTGAGGGCTCTCTGACAAAGCAATGCCTGAGGGCTCTCTGAGGAAGCAATGCCTGAGGATCTCTGAGGAAGCAATGCCTGAGGGCACTGTGAGGAAGCAATGACTGAGGGCTCTCTGAGAAAGCAATGCCTGAGGGCTCTCTGAGGAAGCAATGCCTGAGGGCACTGTGAGGAAGCAATGCCTGAGGGCACTGTGAGGAAGCAATGCCTGAGGGCACTGTGAGGAAGCAATGACTGAGGGCTCTCCGAGAAAGCAATGCCTGAGGGCTCTCCGAGGAAGGTTGAGCGGCACACGAGAAGAAGAGCTACGCATTGTGTTCAGGAGATGGGAGGCCACGTCCTTTAATTCCTTTTAAGTGTCCTTTAAGTCCTTTTAAGTCCTTCAAAATCTTTTAAATCTTCAATTAATGTTTCGTGTCACACACATAAATTGGTGCTGAAGATTGAATAGGTTTTTCAGGTCCCACGACGACACGCAACACACCTGCTGTCAATAATGTCCATCTGGTGTTCATTAAATGAACAATTTGTCACTTCTCATTGTCATTGGGTATGGTATGGATATACTTTTTTTAACTTGAAACTGGTTGATCTATAACTATTCTATACTGGCATCAAAGTTTAGTAGCTGTACACCATAGGATAGACAAGTACAACCTGCTCAGGATCTTTACTGAAACAGCGTACATGAGCTACCAATAATACCATTCGCAAAATGCACAAACCAAACATTTTACCGTTGTCCTACCTACTACCAGTAAAAATTCAATACCTGTTCACGTAATTCATTGAAAATTGAAACATCGCACTTTTCCTTGGGAGTGTACAGTGCCCCTGCCAAATGGTGAGCGTATAATCGAAATTATTGTAATCAAAGTGAAGCTATCCTAGCTCCTTAACATATTTTCTTATTTTC
>SDVV010024966.1:0-12501 GCA_016164225.1 Gammarus roeselii
TATATAAGTCGACAGCAACAGGAGCACCTGGCATAACAGCTTGCCTAATGACTTTCTGCGCGTCAACGAAAAGAGTACTCCGTGTAACACCATCAGGTCTACAGTTGAGGGAAACATCATGTCGCTACGATGAGTCATTGGGAAATCAGAGTTACGCATTGGACGACATGCAGTTGAGAGCTGGCATCAGGGTCAGTAACCTGACGACTAGTAGGAAAACAGGAAACAGACGAAACTAGATCTAATTTCCGGGAAAACTGTTCCCTGTCAAATATACTGCGTCAAATCGTTTGTTAATTGGCCATTTGACGTTTTCTCGAAAATGTCGGGAAAACAGGCCCCTCCTGTTACGTCAGTAGTAGATAGAGGGTCGAAAACCGCATACTAGAGTCACTTTCGGGTGGGGCAGTGGGCGGGGGTCACCGACGCAATACGTGTAACCTTGAGTCAGCGGCGCATAGGGTAGCGGGGAGGCGCGGGAAGGGGAACGGAGGTGAATGACTCTTTCGGACGGAAGGATAGCCTTCAGAATATTCCATTCTTAAAAGGTTATACATTTTAATTTACATAGGGGTATTAGCATTTCAATGCTTGGGTATATTGTATTTCAACTTCGTTGCATGTCATGTTGCATCTATGCATTTTCAATGCTGGGTCCTCTGAATGTTTAGGATATCAACAACAAACATTTATAAGATATTTTTTATTGAAAATAACAGTTACATAATAATATATAAGTAGCAATATAGATTAAAGAGCCCACACTTTCAGGACACCTTCTTGATGATTTTTTTTCAACCTTGCTATCATTTCTACGTCGTTCGATATTGATCAATTTACACCCAGCTTAGATTCAATTAGTTTATTGTTATTTTCTGCGCTTGTTTTTATCAGTACCTTTGCGGTACGTTATATTTACTTCTGCAGGAACTCCTTAATTAATTTTTCTCTGTTGTGAGCTTTTCGATGAAGTAAAATAGATACAAAATTAACAGGTGACTGAAACATTCCTAGAGGGAATCATCACGAATATAATTGACTCATTTGAAAGTTGGTTGGATGCTTGATATTGAATTTAGGTGGTGTTTTGTGTTTTTCCATCGATTTATTTCATACGAATATATTTTCTAGAGGAATAGTACGGTTTATTAGTCTTCAGCAGGCACGTTGAAGTTTGTATTTGAGATTGTTGCAACAACTTCGTTTCGAGATTCTGTATACTCCATAACGCATTACCCAGTTTCGTTATC
Source organism: Gammarus roeselii (assembly GCA_016164225.1). Classification (NCBI taxonomy): domain Eukaryota; kingdom Metazoa; phylum Arthropoda; class Malacostraca; order Amphipoda; family Gammaridae; genus Gammarus; species Gammarus roeselii. The sequence continues at coordinate 1,251 of SDVV010024966.1, forward strand.
AAGACTGTTCGAGTAGTCTTATCTCAATTTTTTGGTATAGCGATTATCGTTGGATGCCCTATAGCGAGAATACTGAACGATATGGATGTATTGTAAGTTATTATATGATGTTATGTATACTTAGCAATGTTCGGTTGACTTATGATGAATCTGTAGTCTTTTTTTGATGGAATTTTGAATAGTTATCTCATACAGTTATAGGATTTTTAGGTTATTTTAGGTATGCATCTTCCATGAAGCATATTTTTTCAGGCATAATTGGTCGGTTATTGCATCATTCGTCTTATTTTATTATAACTCGGGTATTTTAGTATGCATCTTTGAGTTTTGTATGTTCTCTGAACAGGGTTTTGGGTATTTTATACAATATCGGAATATTATGATATATTACGTTTGTATCTGCAATGCTGAACACTATTTCAGGTATAATTTAGTTACATGTTGTATATTTTTCGTGTTTTATATCTTTTTACATCCTCGTACAAGGTTTGACGTGGTTATCATAAATATATAAGAGTCCATTTGTTACAAATTTGGTCTTGTTGCTACTTTATTGTATGTTTATTTTAGGACCATTCTTCAATGTTTAGGAGGAGTTATAGATGCCCTATCGGCAAAAGCTCCTTGCGTTTACGTTTATTTCCGAATTTATTATGCTGGATACCATTGTGTATTGCAATTTTTCAACGTGAATTAGAGCAGAGTAGAGTATATCATTTGGCTATTTTTCATAGTTGTTATTGTTGTTGTTGTTGTTGTATGATTTTTCCACGATAATCGTAGGGATGTATGTGTTGGAGGTGTAAGTCCGCACTGCATCTTTGTGGAATTTCGTCATTGAACCCCAGCAAGTGTATAGTGTCATTGAACCCTAGCAAGTGTATATAGTGGTGTAGAGGTGGTTTGCACTCTTTGGTTGTCTGTGGAGTTCATCTATGTTCAACGGGAATTATGTAAGTTCTTGTGAACGTCGGTCTTAAGATACATGGGTTTGTTAGAGAGGTTATGCGACAAGCTGCTCATCGTTGTATTGGTTTGCCTACGTTATCAGTGAAAAGAAGACTAGATTTTATAGCCCCACCCATTGAGACTCATGTCAGCCCCATTCTTGACCACTGTACCTGTGTATAGAATCTTGGTTATGTCCAAGCTGTGACTTTGCTCGTCGTTGTTTAGAGACGATGGGTCAAACAGATGCATGGTACGTCTGAAGTATTGTACCGTGACTGGGTGTTACCTAGAATATTCTTATATATCAATGGTAGATTGCTGAGAAGTGACTTAGTAAGGTATTGTAGAAATCGTTGTTATGACACAGTGGGTTTGATTTTGTCCTGCTAGAGGCATAGCATAAGTTAAGTCCAGGAATTTGTTATAGATTTGAAGAGGTATTGTAGTAAAAATAACATTATTCTTTCGAACTCAGTGTCAGATATTTTTGGTATGACTGTTATGTTAGTATATGACTTTTCATGAACCAGATCACGTGGGATACTTCAGTAGGATTTATCATCTGGGTGTGGTAGTATATACCGTATATAATAGTTAATCATTGTCGGTTAGGGTAGAGTAGAGAATCTAATTTAGCTAATTTTCTATAGTTGTTGTTGTATGTTTCGATTGGTTATCATACAAATATATATGTATTGGGTATAAATTCGCCTAACTCATGGAATGTTGGGTATAAAATACGCTTAATTGGATTTTGTGATCTAAAATAATGATATATTGGACACTGGATTTGGGCCCGGTTCCGTGTCGTCTTGACAAATCAGTACTTGATTTGTGTAGAATTAGTGTTAAAATACTTCAAAAATTTAATATACACCCCAATTATGTCATCCGCTTGCATGTATTCATTAGATGCCCATTCCCGCATGTCTTACTTTTGTATATCTTTGTAATCTCTTGCAGTTGTACAATTAGAAGTTATTGATCAATGCAGGCTTTGTTATGAGATTGCGTTCCAATTCAGAATATCTGTCTTATTTGAGCATTCACAATATCCACTGAAGCATTTTTCACTAAATGTTTGTGATGATGGTCGTAAACCTAACTCATCCTAATCGAATCTAACCAAGGATTATATTTTCTTCCCCGTTTTCATACTTATGTTAGGTATTTCTTCATTGATTTAAGCTTTATTCGTATCAAATCTATCCACTTGACTCTCTAGTTTTACCAATTTTTAGCTGATTGTGTGCCTACCTATATATATATTTTCCTTTTGCTTGTTATAAGTCCAGTAATATCCACTAGTTTCTAGTGATGTTAGGTGATCGCTCGTTAGTAGACTGTAGAGTTCATAACGTTTATGTAAGCTTACCGCATATGTCAGTGATTGTTATGGGTGATAAAGAGTTTCCATGTTTTATGTATGGTATTACTGTTAGATTTTTTATGCTCTTACCATTTTCGTCTATTATAACGCATATTGAATAAACCCACTCTAACATATTTACCACAGATCTGTTATGTAAGGTCCGCAGTCAACAAGATCTAGGATATAAACTATGTCTAAGGTACATAATTAGCGAAATATATATCATTAATCGACCACATAGATCAAATATCAATGAATGCAAAAAGGGGTATCATACACTGCCAAATACATTAATACCTAGGCAACCTAACCTATTCTAACCAATTGTTATTTATTTTTATGCAAGTTTGATGCTTACGTATGATACTGATATGTTTGAAACTCTCCACTTGGGCTGAATATTTAACGTATCAAAAGCAGTTTGAATGCATTTCTCCAATTTGATCCAGCAAATATCCTTGTGGAGATGTTTAGATTCCGGAATTTTTGTCGACATCTCTGTTACATGTTTGGATGAGACTCAGCCGGTAAGATCCAAGCGAACTAATGCACTTCAATTTGTTACACTTTTTTAATGTGGAACAGTTTCACGCGATATTAGGTTTAAAAATCTAGTCATCCTAACCAACTTAATCAATAATTCTATCTTTTCAATGAAGTTTGACGGTTATGTATGTTATTTAGACATTATTTTGTGCGATATACATATCAAATTACCTCCACATAGATATATTTTACGTATTTTTTTTTCAATATCACACACTATGTACACACATGAACACTTTTGTACGTATATACAGGGTCGCTAGCGTCACTGTGTCGACACATATATCGGCACAATGCATATATAGAGAGTCGTTAGCGTCTCTGTGTCGGCACATGTATCGGCACAATGCATCCATGCAGGATCGTTAGCGTCACTGTGTCGGCACGTGTGTCGGAACCATGTAGGCATTTACCCGCATTTGTGCCAAAATCGTTACCATATTCTGCCAGACGCATTTATATCTAGGCAACCTAACCTAACCATCTTAACCAATAATTATGTTTTTCATTCAAGTTTGATGGTTGTGCATTATTTTTAGTCATAATTTCAATTCGATATACATATCAAATCCCTCCACATGGCTCTATTTTACATAGCGTTTTTTAAAGGCACACAACAGGTTCACACATACACGCTCTGTATGCAGGGCCCGTTGCGGTATAATGACGGTGAATACAGGGACCGATACGGCCACAATGTAGACACATACATACATTTGTATGCATATACAGGGTCGGTTAACATCTGTGGCATTTTACCTCTGATCAATGTTTTTTTTCCATTAGAACAAAGCCCCTTGCTTTTTTACAAGATATTGAATGTGGATCAGCTCACGTCATGTTGGGTTAGAGAACTAATCATCCTAACCTAACCTAACCTAACCTTTTTTAACCAAGAAATATGTATTATCGATCGACTTTTTCATGTTTACATATGTTTTTTTATTTTTGCATATTATAAGTTTTAATGGCATTATTTACGGATCTTGCTGGCATCATCAACGACATCTACCTCGTTTTTTATTTGAATCAGCATGGTTCGTATACCCAACCATACCCATCATCACTATAATTCAGTTTCCTCTCAAAATTCATCATAAGCTCCATCATATCTTTGATGCGGATACCGAAAGACTTTTCCAGTAACACTATCAATATTTTGGATAACACTAACTCTACACAAATCAAGTACTGATTCTCCAAGACGACATGGAACCGGACCCAAATCCAGTGTCGAGAGGTAAAACATATCAATATTTTGGATCATTACATCCAATTAAGCGTATTTTATACCCAACATTCCATGAATTAGGCGAATTTATACCCAATACATATATTTTCCTATGATAACAAATCGAAACATACAAAAACAACTATACAAAATTAGCTAAAAAAGATTCTCCACTCTACCCTAACCGACAATGATTAACTATTATTTACGGTGTATCCTACCACACCCAGATGATAAATCCTACTCCAGTATCCCACGTGATTTGGTTCATGAAAAATCATATACTAACATAACAGTCATACCAAAAAAATCTGACACTGAGTTTATGAGAATACTGTTATTTTTACTACTGTACCTGTTCATATCTATGGCAAATTCCTAGACCTAACTTATGCTATGCTGCTAGCAGGACAAAATCGAAACCCACTGTGCCATAACAAGAAACTCTACAATGCTTTAAAGAAGTATCGTACCCAGTCACGGTACAATACTTCTGACATACCATGCATCTGTTTAACCCATCGTCTCGGAACTGCGTCGAGCAAAGTCACATCCTGGACATAACCAAGAATCTATACACAGTTACAGTGGTCAAGAATGGGGCTGACATGAGTCTCAAAAAGTGTGGCCATGAACAGCGAGGCTTCTGTTCACTAATGACTTAAGTGAACCACTGCAACGCTGAGCAGCTTGTCGCATATCCTCTCTAACAACCCCATGGAACTTAAGATCGACGTCCACAAGAGCTTACATAATTCACGTTGAACATGGATGAACTTCAAATGACAACCAAAGAGTTTAAACCACCTCTACACCAGGACACCTCCATCCAGTAAATCGTCTTCTAAAACGTTACACTATACACTTGCTAAGGTTCAACGACGAAATTCCACGAAGATGCAGTACGGACTTACACCTCTTAAACATACATTTCTACGATTATCGTGGAAAAATCATACAACAACAACAACAACAGATATAAAATTAGCCAAATAATATACTCTACTCTGCTCTAATTTACGTTAAAAGAATTTAATACACAATAGTATCCAGCATAGTCAATTCGGAAATGAACGTAAACGCAACGAGCTTTTGCCTATGGGGCATTTCTAACTCCTCCTAAATATTTAGGAACGGTCTTTCAATAAACATACAATAAAGTGGCAACAAGACCAAATTTGTAACAAATGGACTCTTATATATTTATGATAACCACGTCAAACCTTGTACCAGGATGTAAAAAGATATAAAACACGAAAAATATTCAACATGTAACTAAATTATACCTGAAATAGTGTTCAACATTGCAGATACAAACGTTCTCTATCCTAATGCTCTGATATTCTATAAAACACCCAATACCCTGCATCGAAGATTTAAACTGTACAGAGACTACACAAAACTCAAAGACACATACTAAAATCTCGAGTTATACTAAAATAAGAAGAATGATACAATAACCGACCAATTATGCCTGAAAAATTATGCTACATACCTAAAATAACCTAAAAATCTTATAACTGTATGAGATAACTATTCAAAATTCCCCAAAAAAACATTACAAATTCAACATAAATCAACCGAACATTACTAAGTGTAGTTAACACAATTTAATAACTTACAATGCATCCATATCGTTCAGTATTCTCACTTTAGGGCATCCAACGATACTCGTTATACCAAAAAATCGAGATAAGACTACCCTAACAGTCTTGATAACGAAACTGGATAAGGCGTTATGGAGTATACAGAATCTCGTAACGAAGTTGCTGCATCAATCCAAAACAAAAACATCAACTCGCCTACTGCTAAACTGATAAATCCTACTATTCCTATAGATATTATATACGTATGAAATAAATGAATGGAAAAACACGAAACAACACCTAAATTCAATATCAAGCATCCAACCAACTTCCGAATGAGTCAATTATACTCTTGGTGATTCTCCTCTATGAATGTTTCAGTCACCTTTTGATTTTGTAAATATTTTCCTGCATCAGATAGCTCACAATATAGAAAAATTATTTGAGGAGTTACTGCCGGAGTAAGTAAAACACACCGCACGGGTACTGATAAAAACAATCGCAGAAAATTACAATAAATTAATTGAATCTATGCGACGTGTATATTGATTAACATCGAACGACGTAAAAATGACACCAAAGTTGGACAAAAATCATCATTAAGGTGTTCGGAAAGTGTGGGCTTTTTAATCTATAATACTACATATACATTATGATGTAACGGTTATTATCAAGAAAAAATATCTTATAAATGTATGTCGTCCAAATCCTAAACATTCAAAGGACCTAGCATTGAAAATGCATATGTGCAACATGACATGTAACGAAGTTGAAATACAATATACCCACGCATTGAAATGCTAATACCCTTATGCAAATAAAAATATACAACCTATTAACAATAGAATACTTGGAAAGCTATCCTTTCGTCGGTGACCCCGCCCCCTGCCCCACCCAAAAGTGACTTTAGAAAGTGGTTTTCCACCTCTCATCTGCTACTTACGTCATCAGGCTGCCAACTGACACAAGACGGGTTACGTAACGGCAAGTCGTCAGAGAAAGAGGCGGGGCTAAAGGAGGGAGAGGGTGTGGGGACCGCCGTTGTATGAGCTTCCATTTGTATATAGAATTTCTGTTATAGAAATTCAGATCTTGGGATTGCTTTTTCCAACAACTAGAGCTGTCGCCTTGTGAAATTCGTGTGGTGTATTTCAATGTTTGGCGTGCAAAGAGAAATGAGACAAAGTTATCGTTATCATTGGGCTATTTACAACGAAACATCTGATATTTTATTCATCAACAACATTGTTCGATCAGCAAATCCTTCAAAATTGTTTTAGTCAGCTGATCTCATTGCTGAATCGTTATTACACATGGGTATTCATGTGCGGAAGTTCAAACAGTCTCGTATGAATTACACGGCACTTCTTTTCATTGCATGACCACCGTGCAGTGTCGGGCACGATACTCTCTCTGAATACATTTTTATTTTTCTGTAAAATTTTCATTTAGATGAACTTGGTCAAAATACCATCAGGATGAACGTGACTAGGTTGCGTTGTCTTCCCGGCTATTCAGTCTCTACATGGATGGAGTGTTCAAAGAGGTGAACGCGAGTACTTTGAGCTTGGGTTTGCAGTTATTAGGAGCAAACGGGCGGGGTTAACAGTTTAGTTAGTTGCATCTTGCAGATAAAACAGCATTCACTCGGATTCGGAGGGGAAATTATGTTTTTGACTGTTATCGACTTTGAGTGTGAATTAAGAGGTGTAATCCGCGATTTATTGCGGGTAGAAGTGAAGTAATGTGATTTTCGGGAATGACGACGCGACCAGAATGAGTGTCCGCCGAAGCAGCAAGTTGCTGGAGGATGCGAAGTGTTTATGCAAACGGGCTCTCACGTGGAGAATAACATGGACAAGTAGAAACTGATGTGAAATGTTGAGTTAAATAGGGAGAGTGCAAATGTAGTGTCTGGTGCACTGAAAAGTGTAATGAGATGCAGGGCCTTGGGTGGGGAAGGGAAAACAATGTTGTATAATCAGAACGAGCATCGTGAGCAAGTTGGAGGAAGGAGTTGATTAGCCTGTTTTTAGGGCGTTCGAACACAGGGTGGGGATAGATGATGGGAGATTGATGAAGATGGTGAGAAAAGTGGTGGTGCGTACGCTGGAGGAAGTACGAGGCTTTGGCAGATGGATGGCTGTAAGTAGGAATTAAGGACGAGAGGCCTCATTTATGGAAGTAGCGATGGATAGGTCTGAGAGGAGAATGATTACGGATGGATGAGTTTTGACGCGGCCCTGATGCTTTTCCCCGGTGAGGTACACGTGGGTGGGTAGAGCATGGGAGGAGTGAATGGCGCAGTTTGCCATCGACCACTTCCCTTCTGTGGGATTCAAACTTCCGTCGGTATTCGTACCTGTACATGTACCCTGCTTACACTGATCTATTGTACCCTCGGCCGACATAGCCGAGTGGTTAGCGTGTCCGACTGAAGTGCTAGCCTCTGGTGCTGCATGTTGCGAGTTCGAGCTTCGGCATGGACACGGCGGTCTTGTGGCGGGAAGATTGGGCGCCTCCCTCCTTTGTGTCAGCCTAACTTAGCCACCCTCCTAGCTGAGGGGAAACGGCTGTATGTCTATACATATATGTACCCTAAAAAAGTATCTAGATGCTAATTTTGTCCAGCTCTGCCTGTGTAATAACACAATCTGGGGCGGTAATTCCGGCATCGTTTGTCTCTTCCCACTAAAGTCGCTTCCTTTCGTAATTCACACGATACTGCATTCATTTTAGTTATGGTAGCCATTTGCAAAAGTTCTGCATGGTTGAAAGACTTTGCGGCTGACCGAGAGCCGCATAAGTATGAAGTTAGGCTGTACGCTTTCACGGGTAAAGTCATCAAATTAACTAAAGAGAGTTTGGAAAAGAAAATGATTTTAGATATTTACGAATATGTTTAAAGCGTTAAAACTTATTTATATTGTAAAGGAATTTCTCGACACAGAAACAATATAAATGAATACCCATGCATACGACTGCCTCTGAATAGATTTCAACGTGTTTACATTAATATGTCAAATACATTTACATCGAAATTCACGTACGATACAGTTCAGCAAATATAAATATACGTACCGTGTTGGAATTTCAGTGTGCTTCTTGTTTCCTTAGAAACATCAAGTTACTGGAAACTAAGAAGCCAACGAAGTCTTATTCAATCTTTTTCGCAACAATAGTGAATAATTCCTCTGGCAAATAATATGTTTTTCCATGAAAATATATTTATTATCAAAATAAAAGGGACTGCAATGTTGCTATTTCGAAAAAATGGCAGAACATGTTTGTTTTATATGACACGTGCTTCAGCATCAAAAAATATATACATAAGATGCTAAAATCAAGTTAGAAATAATCACGTATCTTAAACAGTATCATTCGTTTGTTCGTGTTTCAAATATTGTGTAGAATTCTTGAAATAGAGAAAAAATGAGGATGCACAATGAGAACTAACAAAGCTGACAAGTGCTCTCTGGATCTGTAGGACCATCAACCCAATTACTTAAGTGTTGTGAAATTTACCTTTTTTTTCATCTTCCGTTGAAATAAATAGCTCACCGCAAACATTCTTTTTAATTATAGGATAAAGGACTTTAATCATAACAGGAATTTAATTTCCTAACTTATTTCTCTACTTCTATTAATTTTTATCAACTTTTGTTCAGGAATTTACGTTGCGTTTCCCTAGAACAAATGAGAAAAGTAATTTAATCATATATATGCTCGCGAGAATAAGGCACTCATTTTATAAAGCTATTAAACAATTCTAATCCATAACGTAATTTGCTTTGATTGGCCACTCGACGCGAGAATTCATTGCTACTCAGCTCGAGAATTCATTTGCCCCCCGGCTCGGGAAGTCATTGATCACCCGGCTCGGAAACTTATTGGCCACTCAGTTCGGGAACTCATTGACCACCCAGCTCAGGAACTCATCGACCACCCGGCTCAGGAACTCATTGGCCACCCGGCTCAGGAACTCATTGACCACCCGGCTCAGGAACTCATTGACCACCCGGCCCAGGAACTCATTGGCCACCCGGCTCAGGAACTCATTGACCACCCGGCTCAGGAACTCATTGGCCACCCGGCTCAGGAAGGGATAGCGACTAAGGCCGAGAATTAATGAAGACCTAATTACCGACTTGGGCGAATAAGCAGCGTCGCTTGTGTGTAACAAGGCAGCGTCGTCAAGGAATTATCTTGACTACTTGCGAACACTAGTCACCCATTAACGATACAATACACGAAAACTAGTAACGCATTAATTTTCTATTTCTATGCCGAGCCTGGATCTGACTGGCGCACTTGGCAGGCTACAATGCACGAGAGCTTGTTAAATATTGTTACTCGATGGCGATGCCGAGCCAGAATCTGACTGGCGAACGTGACAGCATCACGCAAATGCTGATGCCACAGCAGCACGAGTGAGGAGTGTCCCCACAGGTGTGTCAGGTGACCGCTACACATGATGTGACCGCTACACATGATGTGACCGCTACACATGATGTGACCGCTACACAGCGAAAAAGTTCCATATATGCATGACAGTATTTTAAAGAATTTATTCATGCAAGAAAATATTGATGTGAAATTCCGTTCTGCCCGAAAATACCTGAACCCCACGAAGTGGTCACATGCCTGGTGGACTGTTTTGTGTTTGTGCTATCCTGATCCATGACAGCGAACACAAATAAGTTTGATAAATTAGACTTCTGATAGCTGAAGTGAGAAACAAATCTTGAGTGTCACCAGATCTGTCTATCGTGTATGATGAGAAAACTAGGCATTAAAGACAAATATATCAGAATTATGTTGATGTGTTAGTTGGCATGACAACGCTGTTTGCCACGTTCTTGTCAGAGTTTGCCCTCCATGGCTCTATTCCTCAAACATTACCGGCCACTCTCGATGAAGGTCCATTGTTTCCTATAACTCGGGTAATTATAGGGGAGCAACTAAGGAGCTCACTGTTCCTCTTGTAGCCGAGGCTACAGGAATATACGGAGGCAAACCATTCAAAGTTTTATAAATCAGTCAACAATTTTCACATTGTCAATTAGGAAGAAACAGTGAACATGAGCTGATGTCTGGTTAATGAAGAAACAATTAACACCTAATTTGTCAGCATTTCAGAGATTGTTAATAAACCATTCATTGTATAAGAGGCAGGAAAAGTATGAAAGCTTATTTTCAGCAGGAAAAAATAATTATATTCATGAAAATTCAAGCAGCGTCATCTCTTTCAGTCGTTGGCAATTCCTCATATCCAGTTTCAATTAAAAAAGTACGTTCTCTGTGCGTTGTGGTTTGGTTATAGAAAAAATATTTGATATTTTTATTGATGTAGTATTTGTCTACAATTAGACATTAAAATCTCATAATTCCATCTGACATCTTCATACAGTTAAGAATCGGAAGGGACGTTGAATTCAAAGCCACGAAAACTTGCAATTGATGACTAAAGAAATTATATGGTAGCCTATAGCAGCGCGATATTATTTTCATTATTAATTCATTCGTTTCCATCGTGTATCATTACGTATATAAATATATATGTAT
>SDVV010024967.1:0-12501 GCA_016164225.1 Gammarus roeselii
ATATCTATATATATATATATACATATACGTGTTTATATATCTAAAAAAATGGGATGGACAGAAAATAAGTACTGCCAAATTATGACTTTCCTTTTCACTGTGTTTTTTATTATCACCCCAAGCTCAATGAACCACAAATTGAGCACAATTATTTTCCAGTTGACGTTAGAATATGGGTCGAGAAATTCAAGCAAATGTTTAGCATGATTTACACCTTTACGATGCTGCTACATTGAAACATTTATAGTAACGGAATGCGAACCAGTTTTAATACATTTTCTTTACCAGGTAAATCTTGAAACATAAATTACCAGAAATACCAGACATGAAAAAGGTTACCGTTGCAAAGTCAATTAATAGTTTTACGAGTAACACGAGTTTGTTCAACGCATTCAGAAAAGCTTCTCATGTACAGTGCATTCATTGCCTGGAGATGAAGCTGAAACTTATTATGAAAGTTTGCGGTTTACACTCGGAATTTGACTTGTCAAAGCTGGGACTAAGAAGTAAGCCTCTCACATCATTCATTTCATTTATATTACAAAAATATGAGGAATAGAACTAATATATATTCGATTATTGCCACTTATTGTAAATTGTTTCAAGTTGACGCTCTCAGCCTTCTTTATGCATCCAATATTTTTGATCTTGAACGATATTCCTTCAGAATGCCTCAGGTAACCTTTTCCTTTGCGATCCATAAATAAATTGTGAGGGGAAATAGTTTTTGAGTATTAAAATGAATCTTGTTCCTGTTCGTGGAAGAACCTTCAGAAATGATTTCAACACCTCGGAAAAGGTATTTATGGTGTAATTGAATCCAGATATCCTATCCGAATTACCGGCCTCTTTCATTTCTTCGACAGACCTCGGGTCTATTTCCTCTTCGCCAACAGCGATCAAAAGGATCGCGTCAACAACGCTTCTCATCCTGTTTATTGAAGCGTAACCTGAGCCCAAATACTTGAAAGACTTCCTCATTCTGGAACACTCAACAAACAAGCAGTGACTGGCGGGACTGTGAGACAACAGACGTCACGCCATTTGAGCCCGCTCAGCTGGGACGAGCCTCTTAAATAGCGACCGTTTGTTTGCGGCCGAAACTTTGAGGTTGATGGGAAAGATGATAAATTGAACCATGAAGGTCATGAGGCATCTATGACGAGGTGTCGATGACGAGGCATCGAAAACGGGGCATCGACGAGGCATCGATGACGAAGTGTCGATGACGAGGCATCGATAACGAGGTGTCGGCAGCGTTCGAAGAGCTGGACAAAAGTTGTTTCCTCATTACTAACATAGATCACAAGAACCAAAATAAATCTAGGCACTTTTACATCTCAAACATATCAAAAGCAAAACTGAAAAGATTATGGACGATCGCATTGAAATGTTCGGAATAGCAATTTTTTGAAAACCTAATCTTAATAATAAAAAGAAGTACCAGTTGTGGGAGCAAAAATTTTCTTTAACAGTTTAGAGGCGTCGCAGAATTAAAAAAATATTCAAAACAATGCTATCACTTAAGTCAAATGGTGCTATCACCGATGAGTTTTAAAATTCGGTACACAAATCTGGTTTTCAACTTGGCAAGCTTTACGGTTTACCAAAAATATATGAAGAAGGACGTTTCTTCACGACTCTACATCAACATGTAAAACTCCCAATGTTCGATTAGTGAATTTTTGACCTCAATCCTTTCTGATCTAGCAATTGCTGATCAAAGGCTAAAAATTTGCATGAGTTTTCATCAGCGATACGAACTATGACTAATTTCAAATTATTGTTCATGTGTAGTAAAGCATTGGACCAGAATATACTGTACTAATGCACCTGCAGATGAAGCAATTGAAGTTATTGTGACTCCCGTACTAAATAGGCCTCCCGTACTAAAAAACAGTTATCCAGATTACTCATTTTGGCACGTGAGGATTTTTTTTTTCGTTTGATAAACAGATTAACCAACATACTCAGAGGTTAGCAATGGGATCACTTTTATCGCCCATCATAGTTAATTAAATGGTAAACAGATTCGAGATAATTCACTTGCAAAGCTGTCCGATTAATTCTTGACCAACATTTTATCAAAAAGGCTGAAACTTTTTTAACTTCTGTGATTCAAGGCATAAGCAAATTAAATTTGCTTGAAAAGTGGATACTTTGTTAGGTTGCTGTTCTGGACCTTACCTCTGTGTTTAAAAAGAGAACTTCACCGGTCTGATTACCAATTATTTTAGTAGTAAATGGCCACGTTATGAACGGTAATTAACTTTTGGATTCATTTTTAGAGCTTATCATTTTAGTTTTTGCTATCATCTCTTACCTCAAGAAATTTGTATTTTAAAATCATTCATCAGGAAAGCATAATATTATGATTCCATTCTTTCGACTGTTGTGAAAAAAATACACATTAAGACTGAGTAGGCTGGCACCGAAATTGCATCAACAATTCTGTAGACCACATAATTAGGGTTTGAATCTATGACATCGCTTCCATTAAATGAAACAATATATGTAAAGCTGTATCGGTATCCGTTCATATGAGTATCAAAGCATAGCATATCCGAATTCTAGCTGATTATTAACGTTGAAAGAGAACCTGATGAGCAGCCTGAATTAGCGAATACTAAACAGTTCGCTAAAATGGAAGCACTCCAACCGCCTGGTAAATGAGTCTTCTAAGTGGAGAAACGAGGAAGAGTCTCCTCAGGCACGAGGAAGATATTTAGAGCACCGGTGATGAACTAAGAAAGGTTTTCGGTTGCTAGGCACAGGATCTTTCAACCTCCAACGAATATTGTTCCTTCTCACATTTGAACTCAAAATAGATCACGGCTATGACAGATGTGCGCTCACAATTCAGATCTGAGAGTTATTCCTGCACAGTAACGAAGGTGTTTTTCCCTGTTTCACATACTAACATTTCCTGATATCTCGTACATGTACGAACAGGCTTAATTATCTACCCCTGGTCAAAGGTTAATTGAAATGTTTTTATCCATGTTCATCATGCAATGGATTTCAAAATTTGTGACTCGTGTGCCAAACATTGAGTGAATAAACCGAATGTACAATCCCATGCTGGACGTTCATCACAATCAGTTGTTTAATTATTGATCAGTGTAAAGAGTAGATAGTAAGGATTACTTAGTCGGCAGTTGGCCTAACTCATTTAGCCTATTTGTATATAAATACATATCAAACAAACGCGAATAGATAGTGTCCTTCATCAGGAGCTATTTGTTGTTGGGACATAAAAATGAATTCATGTACTACCCCAACTTTTCAGTTAACATTGAGTACATCTAAGTAGCTAATGTTATCTTCAGAACAGCCCAGGCAGACGAAGACCTTGTACATATGATCTGTGTTTCGAAAAATTTGTGTACTTTTTCATCAAGTCATTAAACCTAAATAAATTTTAAATCCTAAATCCTAATCCATTCAAAAGGACAATTTTTTGCCGAATGATGTTATGACGATCAAAACGGTCGATTGCAATGCTTTATTGAATGATATTTGTTTCTGTGTTGCAATGTCTCTAAAGAAAGTCTCTGAAGAAAGAAGCATGCCCCATTTCTGATCTCGAGCCGTGGCTCATTTCCCTCTCACGCACGGCTTGGCTAGAAGGCAGTTACGAGTGGAAAAAGAGTTGGCTGTCGGGCGGTCTGTATTTTTTGTCGGATCCTAATGACCGAGTAGAGCAATCAGGCGGTGATGGTTGGTCGATACATCAATCAACATTTTAATGATGACTTCTGGAAAACAGATGGTAATTAATCATGACAGGTTGCTGGAACAATGCGATTTCTAGCGGCATAAACTACTTTTCACTATGGAATTTAATTTGTGGTCTTTATATCGACACTCTTAAAATTTCAGAACAATTCCTCTTTCTGCAGACAATTGACGGGTTTATAACGTTTTATTTCATACGAGAGCAGATCCAACTCTTTGTCAGGAATCGATTTACTGTGATTTTATCAAGTTCATTCATTTAACGTATTGGAGTAGAAGCCATTCCTAGCCACGCCTTTGTGCTCCAGCGGTTACTGGCGCTTGTATGAGTGCTACCATGGTGAGAATGACGAAGTAGATTCAATGGTCTCTTACGAAGCTTCTATCACAGCCACCCATGAAGGAGCCAGTATCATAGGCGTCAACCGGTTTGTCTCGTATTTTATCGTGCAGGGTCAGAAAACGACAACAAATAAGTATCTTTTATTTTATATTACAACGACTTTACTCAGCAGTTACAATTTAACATCTACGTGACCACCAATATATTTTAATTCCACGAACCAACTTGGTGTAGGCTTTATACTGTTAGGTACATTCGACCTTCCTCCGATTTGCATCTGTTTCGTCGACCATCCTTTTAGAACTATCAAAAATTTTGGTTTACCACGGTCGATTGCATCATCCGTTTTTGTCCATAATCAGTTATCCGGGGAACTTTGGTCAGGACTATGCGCTGGCCACGAACGTTAGGCAAGACGGCTAATCACTCCTTACAGAATTTTCTGGGAAAGAAGGATTTCTTCAAGTTATCAACAATTTTATGAAGAAGCTAAGAGCATTGCCGTGAGAAGGATTCATCCCAAACTCGATGACTATCCACTATCGCTGCTTCTCGGTTGACATATTCAAGGCCACTGGTTACAATTATTGCTTGTATTTCTTTTTGCTCTTTTCAATCCCTTACCAATTCATTTCGCCTTGTGTGTTTGGATATATGTGAAAACATAATATTACAGATACGTAAAAACAATGAACGTCTGGATTTATTTATGTTTTTAGCGTTGCTGTGAGTAAGATAAACATGTGTGTAATAATCAAATTTATAGAAAATATATATAGTTTTTACATTTACAAGAAGAATTTTAATTATGCATCAATAGTATTGCTCCATTAATACAATAAATCCAGTTCCTCGCGTTTCTTCCTACTCCATAAAGGAGTATACAGAAGTTTCTTCCTACTTCATAAAGAAGCATATAGAAGTTTCTTCCTATTCCATAATGGAGTATACAGAAGTTTCTTCCTACTCCATAATGGAGTATACAGAAGTTTCTTCCTACTCCATAAAGGAGTATACAGAAGTTTCTTCCCACTCCGTATAGGAGTATACAGAAGTTTCTTCCTACTCCACAAAGAAGTATACAGAAGTTTCTTCCTACTCCATAAAGGAGTATACAGAAGTTTCTTCTTACTCCATAAAGAAGTATACAGAAGTTTCTTCCTACTCCATAAAAGAGTATACAGAAGTTTCTTCTTACTCCATAAAGGAGTATACAGAAGTTTCTTCCTACTCCATAAAGGAGTTTACAGAAGTTTCTTCCTACTCCATAATGGAGTATACAGAAGCTTCTTCCTACTCCATAAAGGCGTATACAGAAGTTTCTTCCTACTCCATAAAGGAGTATACAGAAGTTTCTTCCTACTCAATAAAGGAGTATACAGAAGTTTCTTCCTACTCCATAAAGGAGTATACAGAAATTTCTTCTTACTCCATGAAGGAGTATACAGAAGCTGTTCATTTACACTGATATGCGCAAGTTTATGTACCTCGTATATGAGCATGCGACGCCATGGTCTCCGAACTCTCTTTTCGGGGTTCATTCTAGTCCCAAAGTAGTAGCGTAAACGACACTGTTCTTCTACTCCAGCATGTGGGGGAGTATTGCTGGTAACATTACATAATGTCAAATGTCTGATGTACCACTACGTCAACAGTTTTATTGTTATTAGTAGACGAGCAACAGTATCTTGTACGGAAAGTTGAAATACAAAGAAATGACGTGTGAAAAATTGATTCCATAAATGAAGTGTTGTTGGCGAGGAGATTGTAGCAATCAAACCGAACGATTCACATGCACGAACATTGTACCTACGTTATATACACAATTCGTTTTCGAAAGAAGGCAAGGAAAGGAAGCACCCATTGGCTATTCTCCAGAACTTACTCGCATTAGTTCATTCGTATTTTGTAATTCTGGCTATGACTTCTTGTACTCTTGGTCTCTGTCTTTTCTGTTTAATATGGCATTTTAATATGGCAGTAAATGTTCAATTCGGTGTCCTAGAATATATTTCTTCCTATTCTCAAATATATAACAAAATTTAGCTCAATCTGTACTTCGAGAATGTTTCTTTTAAGGGGTAACAATGTTACGTTATCAAATTTATTATTCATTGCTGTATATTCGTCTGTTTCATTATTCAGAACGGAGCAGAATAATGAGTAAGGCCCTAAAATAAATTAAATTATTTTATCTCATTTTCTCCATAAGGTGGCATTCATTTCAACTCACTGTGTGCGGCATCACGAAATACCATGTTTATATTCGTCAGTTCTTTTTATACTCATTGTAGAATTAATAATGTTGTGAGCTTCATAATTCACTGCTTACGCTGTGAACTTTAATTATGCAGTGCAACGTAAGCCACAAAAGAAAGAACTCATCCTCATTTTGAGCAGGTTGTTCTGCTGCTGGACAATCCTCCCATGCTTCTGTTGTTTCAGTTATGAGCAGCTCATAAAAACAATACCAGGTACAGCGCGGGATAATATTCATTCGGAGTATCTTCATTCGTTGCAACGTGAATGAGCAAGCCGGTGATCTATGTTAACCTTTTCATATGTACATGATTTACAACCTGATGTGTTGAGAGCCTCCTCTCCAACAGTACATTTAATCCAGCAATGCACTGCAGCGTTCATTAAGACATCGGGTCCGCTAATAGAACCAGCTCAGCGGTCATAATGAAAAATGACTACAATCCATGCCGACGGACCACCTGAGGAGGCAGCGAACGATAATTTTTCAAGGTGAATTAATTACTTAAGAAATGATTTTTTTTTCGGCAAAGGTCACAGTAAACTGCAATGTATAGAGCAGGCATGTTGTCTATCTAACCTTAGACCAATTTAGTTTACAAGAGCAGAATGGCCTAGGTGAACAGTACACTACTTTGAAAACGTGGCCCATAACTCGATTCACTGACAAAAAAAATGTTGAGGAAGACCCATTAAACCGAGATTTAATTTAAACTTGTGAGACGAGATTATGAGCACTCAACATCTTAGGGTGTTCTATAAGTGATTTTTTGCTTAACTAGTATTTTTTTATATATTGTGTATCGTCGATTATTGTTCAGGAAACAGTACACGACAGACTACGCAAGTGAAGACTCTTCCGTTTTATTGCTAAATTTTCTTCGTAACTGAAGTGCTCACGAAAACTCATTTTCATCCTGGCTTGAAGATTTGATATATGCATGGAAACTTCTCTTAATGCTTTCTTCCCTACATGGTTGATCATAACTATTTGTTCGCTTAGCAGTACCAATGCATGCTTGTAAATGCTTCCTATTGTTCTTGATTAGCATTCACAAGTAGGTGAA
The DNA here is from genome assembly GCA_016164225.1 of Gammarus roeselii. Taxonomy (NCBI): domain Eukaryota; kingdom Metazoa; phylum Arthropoda; class Malacostraca; order Amphipoda; family Gammaridae; genus Gammarus; species Gammarus roeselii. Next base: position 7,408 of record SDVV010024967.1, read on the forward strand.
GATTACGCAGCCTGTTTGCGAAAATAGATTTCACACTGAATTTCAAAGCATGATCCGTTTTTTTATTGGGGTCCGAAGGCCCCGAGAAGATGCCTTCACCATTTATTTCATAAGGCCCCCTCCCACCCATCAGCTCCCTTCCCACAAAGGCTCCCAAAAAATCCCTCAAATCGGGGAACAACTCAGATGCCGTTTATGTCCTCCTCGATGCACATCTATCATGACGCTCACGTTTATGTCGGCTCCGATGCACTTCTATCATGACGCTCACGTTTATGTCGGCCTCGATGCACTTCTATCATGACGCTCACGTTTATGTCGGCCTCGATGCACTTCTATCCTGACGCTCACGTTTCATGTTTTCCTCGATGCACTTCTATCCTGACGCTCACGTTTTACTTCCATCGTTACTGTTCCAGGAGCTCTAAATTTGGAAATGTATTTCGCCGGGATTGAAAAGCTAGTGAAATACATTTCAATAGAAACATAGTTGTGGGACAGGAATCTGTACGTTCGAAAAAATGACGGTCGGGACATTAGGTTCGCTGATGTTATTTTGAGAGCAATTTTCGTGATGGTGTTTTTTGTATATTATCGCCCACTTGACAGTTTTTCGCTTATGTGAAACAGATGGTCAACCGGCTATAAAAATAAAAGTGGCATATTCTGTAAAAAATCTATTAATCACAGCGGGTAGGAATAGACTTGCATCTTTGGAGCGGCTTTGACATATCTGTTTAATTTTGCCAGGCAATGAAAGGAGGTCCTGCCATCATTGATAATTTTAGGGCAGATGCTGCAAATTAGTTCCTTGTAATCGCAGTGTAATAAACACGACTCCGTATTTATGGTAATGTTTAATGGTGCTAATCATCAATTTCAATCAATCATTTAGTTTATATGACATGCAATTAACTTATCTTTGATTAATGAATCGTTTTTTCATTCACTGCTTAAATTGATATTCATAAAATGGAGTGCTTACCCGGAATGTGTAGTAACGTGAATGATATTTTAAAGGATATTAATACTCTAATATTAATACTCAAGGATATTAATACTCTAATATTAAAACTCTAAACTGCGGCACGTAGACACTGATTCGGGGAGGATAATAATAGGGAAAATTTATTGCATGAAGATTAACAATGTTATTATAATGCTATTTAAATCAAATAAGCCATATATATGTTTACACATTGTGGCCGACCGATGCAAGTAATATATTGTCATCGACAACCACGTATAATCCCCTTCAGAATAATTCCAGTGTGGGACATATTCTTATTTATATAATGACTCTGAAGAGATAGTGCTCTCTTTTTCTTCGCCTCGAAATGCGTCGGACTAATTTATATATAAGAACAAAGAAATATAACCCAGTGTATTGCTCTTCAAATGTTTATATGACAGTTTCGCCTTTCCTGAATGCGGAAGAGACGTTGCTCTCATATCCAATGCATTATTTCTCATTTGCGCTTAATCGGATCTTATCATTTTAAATATAAGCTTTTTAGCATCTAATTGAGCTTATTTGTCCCTCCTCAATTTACTGCTTTTTACTCTGTCTGATCCCTCCTCAATTTACTGCTTTTTACTCTGTCTGATCCCTCCTCAATTTACTGCTTTTTACTCTGTCTGATCCCTCCTCAATTTACTGCTTTTTACTCTGTATGATCCCTCCTCAATTTGCTTTTCTGTCTGGTCTCTCGTCAATTTCCTGCCTTCACTCAGTTTGAACCCTCCTCAATTTGCTTTTGTCTGGTCCCTCGACAATTAGCTGCCCTAGCCTCTGTCTGGTCGCATATCTATTTGCTTCCCTTTCCTCTGTCTGCTCCCACTCAATTTTGATTCCTTTTCCTTTCGCTAGTCCCTCCTCGATTTGCTGTCCTTTCCACTGTTTGGTTCCACCTCAATTTGCTGCTCTTTCGAGAGCAGCTCGACCAATTTTCACGAGCCTCAGTAAACACCATTTGGCCCAGACAAAGCAAACACTCGCCGTGCCAGCGATCAACAATGGCCTTCAAAGGCTGTTGGAGACACTTGAGAAATGCTTGTTAATTTCTCCAATAAGGTGTGAAATTATCGGTTAAGAAAAAACCTGAGGGTAGATTTATTTTGAGAAAACAACATTAAATTCTCTCAGATCCCACTTCGCAATTGGGTAAGGAAATTGTTTCAGGAATGCATTGCTTTTCAAATATCAGGACCCGACGCTGATGTTTATTTGCTAAAGCAAGGCAACAAAACTCGCGGAGGGTTGATTGAATGTGACGATTGTTATATCTACATTCCTCGCATTTCACTCGAAAACTATTCCGCACCGTTTTGCGCAATCCTCACTCACCCAATCGCCTACTGACTCTTCCAATCCTCCACTCTCGTCAGGGCTAATTGGATTGGAGAGGTGGAGCGGCAAAATATCGAGCCAAGGGATTTTTCACTTCAAATTTTGGCCAAAGCTGCTTATGAGTTAAGCCCTTTGCATAGAAACAACCCCTGCCCGTTACACACGTTGCTTTATGGATAAACATTGACGGTTATAAATTATTCATTTTCAGTAGGAAAACAGCTTGATTGTTAATCAATCAATAAAATACCAATCAATAAAATACCAATTAATAAAATACATAAAATGACCCTGGGTTCACAGCTTTCATTTATTGAAAACGTTATTTGGAATACTCGGTCGTGTACTGAAGACGTGAAGTATGTGGACTGCACAAGTTACTGAAATAATAGGCTTGTGATATTTCAACAATTGTACTGCCCGAAAACACATTGCAAATAACGATCTTTTGAAAATATTTGGGTATCTAACACAAGAAGGAAGCGACTAAAAAAAAACTGAAAGCGTTTGCTGATAAACGCAAATTAAAGCGACAAACTTAGAAGAAATAACTGCAATCAAAGAAAACTTAAGAGAATGGAAAATAACTGGCGCAACAGCAGTTCTCCAAATACAAAGTTCAACCCTCAAACATAAGATAAATCATAAACTTGGGTAAGAGCATGTTTGTTCATCACCAAACAATGATAAAGCGATGGAAAGATAGGGCATTAAATATTTGGTTCTTCCCAATCAGGGTGGAGAACATTGTCGTCAAAGCATGAGGATATAAATATTTGTATATAGTTATATAATTCTTTACATAAAAAAAATTCTCATCAGGATAAGCGAATCTGAACTTAATTGTCATTCGATAAAAGCGAACGAAATAAATTGTTAATTTTCAAACAATCCACAGCTGTTCAGGTAGAGCGTAGACACGAGCAACACCACTACAGGCATAGCAGCATCCGCCGGGACTTCACTGACGCTCACCAATTTGCCGTCCCCAATATCATCACTGACTGTTTCTCGATCATGTATTTTTTTTTCTAGCAGATTAGAATTGAGCAATTGCAATCAGACAATTTAATCCTTTCATTAATGTGAAATGTCGAGGAATGCATTTATGCGCACATTTATATAGATAGAAGTCTAGCTAAGTTCTGAATCTATTTCAAGTTTGATTTACCCTTCTTTGTATTTTCTTCTAGACCTGTTTCATTCTGAAAATGGTTACAGTATAGTAACCAATACGTTAGATTAAATTAACCCCTACTTTCTGAAAGCCGTTGTGTCTTTCATTTCCCGAATTGTTCTTCGAAGACTTGACTATGATGGAAAGGAGCAATTTAGGAGCTATTCTTTTCAAATACGACTAGTCGTCTTCCTCATTGAAAACTCTTCCCATTTCTCTTTTTCAGTTTCACTCAACAAACTGAGATTGCATAATGAGAAGAAATTCGCCTGCCTTGTGAGTGACTGAACCCTGTAACAAAGGGCCTTGTTGCAGCTAGAATCTGGAACTTACAGCTGGCCACCTCGCTGTAGTAGGGGCTTAGGTAAAGACACATGGAAGTGCTTATCAGACATTACAATGATTCGTGATATCAAACGAAATGCATATTTCGATGATTCCTTCACAATCAAATAGTCAATCGCATATCACTACCACAAGTGACGTAATTTGATCGTAGCTAGGCGACGGGATGTAATTATTTATAACACTGCGCGTATCATATCGGTGATGGTGTGAGAGCTGAAACATAGAGTAGATTCAAAAGTACTGAGATGGGTGAGATACGGGGAAGGGGGATGGACGGAGATTGGTGATAATAGGGATGATATCAGAAAAGAGTGAGCGTAGACTGAGAGGGATTCCTTGTTGTGAGTGGATGGATGACCTGACGAGGTCGTTGAGGGGACGATTTAATGTTGGGTAGCGAGAGAGCGTGCAATAGATAGGCGTGAGCTAAAAATGATTGTAAATGGATGGGTTTGACGCAGCCCTGAAGTACTTCCTTGCCCTATGGAGTTTCATTGAGAAACAGGAGTTGCTAAGCTGAGAGAGGGCCCGCTATCTATGATGAAGCAGGGATAAATCAGCAACAACTGACGGGCCATTGCTGCTGACACTGACCTCCTTCCTCACTCTTCAACGGGCTCCGTAGAAGAGTGAGGTAGCGCTCAAGAGCTATGATTTGGTGATGCGTGTACGTATATGAGAGGAGTTTTATAATAGTCTTGCCGTTGGTTGCCGTCTTTCTTAATGATGCGGGCTTGTGTTCATTCTACGTGAAGAAACCTCCTCTTCCTGATGTCATTGTTGCAACTGACGCCTATGAGCGACCTGCTATATTGAACATGCCCAATCAGTTCCGCCTTTAATGAGGGATCAGCGAGCCTGAACACCGGCTGAACAGCCGACTGCGATTCAAACTGGAATTCCATGATTGAATCAAGTTTAGAATTGTTGACCTAAAATCGTAGTGGCTCTCAGTTACTGGGAAATTTAATTATATGTGATTGACAGTTTCATGAATAACAACATTATTCGTGTAAGAAAAATTACGTTGAGACTGAGTCGGATTTTTTGTTATACATTTCATCCAATTTAATCATAGTTGTTGAGAAAAACTGGAATACGAATAACGAGACTCCATAAACGTTTTGTAAAATCATTCTGTTTTCCAGTCAGGAGCTTGAAAATGGTAATTGTTCGAGATTGAAATTCCCTGGTCATCATGCATGGTTCACCGGTCATC
>SDVV010024968.1:0-12501 GCA_016164225.1 Gammarus roeselii
AGTTTTCTCATTGAGAGACAAATGTGTGATTTTGTGGGCGAAGTTGTCAGTGATTCCAGGTGATAAGTTGGGTGCCCCAGGGGTCTGTGCTGCATCTGCTTTTGTTTCTGTTGTATGTTCATCATGTTGCAGCAGGTGTGGTTTGTATATGGAAGGCTCTTGCTAATGATTTCAAACGTTACTAGAGTTTCCCATGCAGTGTACAAGCAATTTGCCAGGGTGTCTTCTTTGCAACAAGATATGAATTTGGTGCAGTCTGTGTCCCTGTCATGGAAGCTCTCATTGAACATTGACAAGTGTGTCTTCATGTATTTCTACAAGGATCATCTTGAATTGGAGCAGCTTGATGGTGGAATTGCTTATAATTTGAATGATGTATTACTTGAGGTTGTTGATTCCTGCAGGAACTTGGGAGTGCTTGTTGAATCAAGGTTGCAGTTTCATCTCAAAGTGAAGTGTTGTAAGAAAAGCTTCCACTCTGCCAACCAGTATGCTTTGCTCTACAGTCAATAGAAGTTCTGTTTTCATGGTGTCTTTTTATTACTCATATAAGACTCATCTTGAACTACTGCTGAAGTGAGTGGAATGTGGTATATTTGGGTGATCTGAGACTAGTGTAGTTGGTTCAGAGGTGGTGGACCAGGAAAATTGATGGCCTGGGTTTCTCACCTTGGTTGCCTCAAGACCACCCAACACCACAGCAAAGACAGAGTGCAGAGCATGACAGGAAACACAAATGCCACAGGACCCCAGACTGCAAAGGCCCAGCAAAATAGTGGAGGGGAAAATAAACATGGAAATTTGTGCATCAGGCAACTGATCATACAACAGTTCTGTTGCTCACAAGATATAAATGGACAATGGTGAGCAGCTCAAAGATTTGCAGTTGTTTTGTCAGGGGGAGGTTCTTTTTTGTTTTGTTCATGGATGGTGGAGTGTTGACATTTGTCTGCTCTGTTTCAGATAGCTTTAGATTTTGGCACGAATGGTCATTCTTTCAGATAGGTGGTTCCTCACAGTCAAATGGGACTATAAGCGCAGTCTTTTTATTCTTGCTCTGTTTAGCTTTGGAACCAATTGCCCTCTGATATGGTGCAGAGTCAGTCCCTTTATGGCTTCTAGAGGACCATGGCTGAGGAGTTGTTGGGAGGTGTCTTATGGGCTTTGCTAGACCAGATGAATGGCTTTGAGTTTGGTTTTTTGTTTGTGCTTTTGAGTTGTGCATAATTATCTGCAGTGTTATTTTTGTAGACCAATTATCAAGTCCATATCGACCAGCACCTTGCTCAAGTTTTTTTTTCAAGCTGGTGCTTCAAACCTTTGTTTCTTACCTTTGCAGCCCCCTCCAGCAGTGCCACAAGCCTGTGAGGAGCAGCAGAGCCAGGGGAGAATAGCATAGCCATGTGCGCCAGCCTAATATTGAGAACAGCTATTTTAACACAAGTATAGGAACAGGAATTAGTGTGCACCATTGGCTATCTCATGAACAAGCCGTATGGATGACATGAAAAAAACTTATAGGACAGCTTACTGTGCAACAGAGAAGCACATGAGGACTCAACACACCCAGATACACACACATACAGACACACAAAACGCACCACTCCAGCACAACAACAATATCAAGGAGAAGAAAAAACAGTCCAACAGAAAATCACGCAAGCGAATCCCACGCAGGTGCACACACACACACGCACACATAACAATCCACCACCACAACAACACCAAGACACAGTAACACCACCATTCATGCACAAAAAAATATATATGTGTGCGTGATGTATGAATATATATACATACATACGTAAGAAAAAAGACGCAAGGAAATGGCACAACATGTTACTGAAGGATTCCCCCAAACCTAAACAACCTCAAACAGAACATCACCCCAAAACTCAGCAAAGGACCCTTGAATGCTGTCAGGGAATCAGACTAAACCACAAAACTTGGAAGGCTGTTCCACAACTGAACACATTGTGCTCCAAAGAACCTCCTCTTGATGTTAGTATTGCAAGCCAGCATCAAAAGCTTACAGGCATGACCTTGTGTTCTCACTAATCATTGGAAAATATAAGCTCTTCACAGACATCATGACCATCTTACACATGATTGCAAAGACAAAACATTTTCAATTTGTATGTTTGCTGCTAAAAAGTGTTACTTTGATGTTTAGCACTGCTGATAACTATTTAGGTGTCTCAGTCAAAACAAATCATGAAATAATTGCTATCAATTTTATTATGCCTATTGATAAATGATGCTTTTTTTCAAAATTCAAGAGCTGACTTTTTAAAAGTGTTTTTTGGTCATGAAAGTTTATTTCTTTTGTCACATGTGGGTAGGAGACCTTTTCCATGGCAGGAAACTCCTATCTCACCTTGATGGCCTAAGAACTGCACAACACACCAGCAAAGCCTGAGTGCTGATCAGGATGGAAGGCACAAATGTCACAGAACACCAGACCTGTAGAGCAAGGCAGAATAATGGGGCATACAAATCCAGAACTTGTGCTTCAAGCAACCTGACAAATTGAAAAACATACCTATGCTAATATACACTGCACCTACATACAGACTAGACATTGGGCAAGTAAAAAAGAAAGTCATACGTCAGATCAGCAGGGGCTTGCTTATACTGGCATAAGCAGGTTTACCACCCAAACACCTCACACTGATGGAGCTACTGCAAACACCAGAAGAGCTAGAAAGAGACATAAATTTCAGCAAATGACAGCTAGTTTAAATCTTGGAGCCAGTGAAAACATTGTTAGCAAAATTCCAGATTCTTCAAGCACAACTCAACAGTATTCCATCAGGTCCACCCTCAGAAGCTGATATTCAACAGAGGAGAAATACAGGCTCTTCAAATGACTACCATGGTCCAAATCAGGATATTAATCATTGTTTCTGGTCCATCTTCTCTGAATATATTCAAGCAGCCTGCAGTTTTACAAGATTGGGTGTCCCCAACACAGGATGCATACTGAATAAGCTACCAAATATGCAAAACATACAGAGACACCATAAACTGCAGGGACCTGTAGAAATTTGATTTCATCAAACAGTATTCCAACCCACCAGCCTTGGCAGGCATAACACAAAGCTGAGGAGCAGTAACAACTTTACAGCTTGACCTTGCTGGAAGTAAAGATTAACTAGAACCGAAGAGTCAAAATCAATGTGAACTCAATTAAATGCATCACAACACAATAGCCTGAATTCAATCAAAGATTCCAGGACTTTGTCTATCTTGTGTTACTAATGTGCAGCCAGAATTTTTTTTATAGCATTGCATATGACAGTATAAATCATTGCACACTTGTGGCTAATTTTTTTTACAAATTCTGTTGCTTCTTGCAACCTTGCCAACCAACGTTGATGATGTTGTTCCAGAACTGTGGGTGGGCATAGCTTTGGTTTTTCCTTGACACTCCACCCCTGCAGCCTTCTCACGAAGGAGCCTACGAGAGTCGAGCGGATCATAAGATGGCGGCGTCTTGTCTGGAGTCCAAGCCCCGCCTAACTCCTCAACCCTCACTGCTCATGTTGTGATCAATAGCCTTGGCAATGTGGATGCAGCTTGTGCACTGCTTGGACCACAGGCAAATCTACAAATTTGCGGACACCGTAGCCGCAATACAGTATCACTGTTTTTTCCCTAAATGGAAGTGAACAAACACTGGCATTCCTTCCCTTACTTGTCCTCCAAGCCAGTGACATAGAATTCAACCCTGGTCTGAACACTTACCCAATTTCCACCTTTGTCGTCTCTACATGCAGCGCGATTGCGCGATCCAGTGCAGATGTGGGACATAGATTTGATACATTGTTACCAGGGGAACAATGTCATTGTTTAAAGCCCAAATCATCTCTGTCTCTGCTTCACTATAATTTTCCACTTTCAAATTGTTCATGATTCAATTAATAATTGTCTTATGTTTTGTTCACTTAACTCATCATCATTTCTGTTCTTTTCAGAGCCTTTGCCAATTCATGATATTGCCAGTATTTCTGTGTGCCTAGACTTTCTTTTTAGTAATATCAGCCCACTTCTCAGTGAGGGAACTCTTTCACTTAGGTAAGTGTTTAGCTAGAGTTTTCATGCTATGCTTGATCACGGTGAGTCCATTTATGGTTTATTTGATATTCTTGAAATTCTGTCATTCATTTATTCTCATTATTCTTAGCTTTTGTGTACTTGACAGAATAGGTTGTTCGAGTGCTAGGGTCTTGCATTCCCAGTCGTGTCTGTGAGTCTGTGGTGAGACTTGTCCAGTTGCTTTTTTCTGTTCTTTTTATATACTTGTATGTATTTGCTCTCATGCTTTTCTGCGGGGTTGTAGTTGTGCTTTGGGAAGCTAATAGTGGGCATCTCTTCCAGCATCTTCCCTTTGTTGTTCTGCGGAGTCTTTGTAGGTGCTAGCGCGCATAGCTGTGCTGGCCTCTTTTGGCTTGGTGCATCTGACAACTGGGTATGCTGGGCTCTTGGGGGAGGGCTGCAAAGGTTAGAATTAGGCTTCACTGTGCCAACAGATGATACATACCCACCAGGTTCATTGGTGGTTTCAAAACTACTTTTTCTGGCTCTCATTAAATGAAAAATTTAGCAGCAGAACCACCCCTCCAATATACAGTCACCAATGACAAAATCAAACAAATCATAAACTTGGAAATAGATTCAGATGTTTGATGGCAACAGACAAACTAACTTCCAAACCTCCACATCAAAATTATGGAAACTCTTCAGGAGCCCTAACAAAAGTGCAAATTACACGCTCACATGAGGCAATCTTACCACCTAAAACTTGCACAAAAACATCAGACCATCAACAATCAGATACACTCAACAAATACTATGCAAATACCAACTGCCACACCATCTAGTCAATAAGATATTCAAGCAGTTATACAATTTACAGATAGACCAAAACAATAACCCTCCTTTACAGCAGCTATGACCATAACTGACATTAGCCAGACCAAAAGCTCATCAGTAACAGGCTCCAAGAGCCAATTGTACATTCGACTATAACAAACAAATAAATGCAAATGCCATCAGAACACTAACTCACAAAATTTTGACCTCTCCAATCTAAACAATACCATACCTATCATTTGAAAAAATGCAGAAGTCATACCATCCTAGAACCTAACTAAGCCCTCACAGACCCATCTCTCTCTTCCAAGATCACTCAAAAAGGTTGGCGACTGGTCATTAACAGGAGTGAGCAATTGGTTGATTTAGTGTCCGAAGGTTATATTTGCTGACGCCATTGACTCTCTTTGGCCATCAAAATAAGCTAATCTAAAGTTAGGGACTATTTCACAGTTTGTCAGCGTTTTCAACTCAAGCTGTATCAAAAAGCAAATACAGTTAGTTGTGGTTGCTAGTTCCAAGTGGTTCTCCAACTTTTATGTTTGTGACACGAGAGTCACTTGTATTAAACAAGAGATCAAGAATATTGCTACCTCTTGTAGGTGTCTTCATCATTTGGGTCATGAGCTTATTTTCTGCAAAATCAATCAGACGTTGACCGCTGGCAGTGCATTAGTTTGTTTCCCAATCAATGTCAGGGATATTGAAGTCTCCAATGAGAATATTGTGCTGTGTTGTGACAAAATTGACGAGGGTGTTGTTGTGGGGTGCGGTGGCACCCCCATCATGTTCCCTTAACCTGTGTATCTGTCTTCTGTCACAGATTAGTTGGTAAAGCCTAAGAATCGGCAGTAGAGCACTCATTCGCTGGGACCTTGATTGCCACCGCCAGCTACATCACTAACGTGAAGCCCCGTTTCCTTGTGTGCAGCGAGAGCCACCATTTCGTCAGAAGAGCCTGTGTGCTGCTGTCTCACCATTAGTAGGCAGAGATGAGAGCGCTATCTATGTAGGTTAGGAGTTTTTTTCCTGCTGTTTCCTAAGTAGAGATCGATCAAGTAGTGATCTCAATGTACAGATGGTTGAGCAATTTATTAATTTGTTTTAAGAATTAGTTTATAGTTCTGTGTTTCTTCTACATTCCGTGTTGTTTCATCAATTAGTTGTTGATGTTGGTATAAAGTTTAATGAGGTGAGATGTACCCTCCTATTTATGTATGCAAGAGTTTACCTTCACTTATTAACATTGTCTATTCAATGTTTTTGTTCTCTTCTCAGGGAGACCTCCAGAACGCAGACAAATACATAACACCCTTGTATTTGTTTGTATATACAGTCACCCCATTTATTGTTTACTGGCCAAGCTGTCAGACTGGTTAAATTATAATAGGGCACAACTTCAGCTGTTCACAGCATTATTTGTTTGTTTGTTTGATCCTATTAATATAGTGATCTATAAGTGCTCCAACACTCAGCACAAAGGTCTAATCTTGATTCATGATAGTTCCTGATAAATAATCATATAGAATTGCATGGTTTTTTAAAATCATTGCTCTACTTCAGTCTTTTTCATGACATGCAATCAATGATATAACTTGTCATTTGATAATTTGCATCAATATCAGTGCTGTGATAAAAGCTCATCACTCTGGTAGTCCATTGATAAAAGGGTTTAAAGTATACATAATTAAACTGTGTATACTTAATTCAACCATAATATCCACTAGGGTTATGAGCAAAACTATCAGCTTAATATGCAGCTAGGTAGTTGACCCTTAGTCCTAATCTATTATCAGTGGAAAACCGTATCCGATATCCCTTAGCTATTACCCATCCTGATCATTGGCTACTGATGTTCAACTTTGCAACAGTGACTAGGTTCATTAGCCAAGTTGTTCTAGTCAAAGGTTATATTAGTGTTCGGAGTACAGCTGAAACACCTCTCCGTGTTTAGTTTAAGCTGTTTGACCACTGGTCATTCTGTGTAGTTATCCCCATACAAATCTGGAGCAGACCTTCAAGTCCAATCATCTAGAGGGATCAATAGATAACCTTAGTAGTTGAGGACTTGATGGTTTCCATTATAGTTCATGTCCTTTTAGTCATTATCTGCTACTAGCCATATCTAGGGGAATTCTGTTTATAGTTGTAGAGGTTTGTTAGGAAGGTTAGCCTTCCTGTAGACATTTCCAGTGGAGCCGCCTGAGTTGGCATCACTTGGTGAAGCTTTGAGGGGTTGCCTGCCAAGTTTATCTGTTAGGTAGAGTCCTGGGTACCCACCATTGTGGCAAAGCTTTCAGTAGTCGAGCCCATAGTTGCTAGTAGTACTGGGCACCAAACGAGTGATGTATACATAGCTATTCTTCAGTACATCTATTGGTGAAGTGGGAGACTATTGATCTATTGGTGTAGAAAAAAAATACGGTTAGCTCTACGAGTTGATTAGTTATGAGGTAAACATTCTGGAAAAAAATACAAAGCGCATTTAAGAAAGTATCACAAACAAAATTACATAATGTTTTATTTATTGAAGTAAATAGCTATCTAAATACTCATCTGCAAAGCAGACAATATCTATACATTTATAAATAGTTTGGGAGAAAATAATTGTGCCATAAAGGCTAGACAAATGCTTGACCAACCAAAAGGTCAAGAATAAAAATAAAGACAAACTTTCAAAGAGAATTGAATAGTTAGTTTGCTCTGGATATTTAAATACAGCAAGGCTGCAGAACCGTAGTCAGCCTGAACATTGATCTTAAATCCTATGCAGTAGCACAGACAGTATAGGAGAGCATGTAAAAGAATCAGTTATCATTTTCATACCTTACAAAGCCCTGAGAGAATCAGGCACTAATTATTCCTATTACAATTAATAAATTAGTTTATATTTCCAAGTAAAAATATCATGCACTAAATTGAAAGAGGCTAGCTGGAAGCCTGTAGTAGTCATATTTACTTAATCTATAGGATTAGCCACCTATTCATCTATAAGGATCTAACAATTAGTAGCAGTATATTTCTAGCTCTCATTCCTTTTGTCCGTGCTACTGAAATTCTGACAAGCAGAAGAAGAAGAATTCCTGTCAGTCTTATTTACTTGAGGTCAGTTGAAGAAAAAGAATTTTGCCACAGTGCAAGGTACTACATCCCTAAAAGGGCCACTATATGGTTGCGACCACTGTGTTTGTGGGTTTTAGTGCAGATAAAATAAATAAACAATAGTGATCCTTTGTATAGTTACTGGCCCACAACAGTGTTGTAAAGATTGATATCATCTGCAACCTTGCTTTTTGGAAGACGATAGACGAGAGTGATTTGCCCTATTATATGTTTACGGACTACTGTGATTGATATCATGTTGTGTCTGCTGTTTGGAATAGTGACTTCTAGTATTTGTAGGGTGTTTTTCAAAAGAAACAGCACTCTACCACCCACTCAGCCTTGTTTATCTTTGTGGAATATTGAGTAACTGAGGAGAGTAAATTGGCCTAAATATTGCCTGATGCTCAATTTCGTCCACAATTCCGTGATTGCTCATATGTCTATACTTTCATTCATTGCAGGGATACCTAATTCTTGGATCATGTCTTGGAGACTTCTAGCATTCACATAGTAACATTTGAGAGTACCGTTGGTGAAAATAACATGATTTACTCAATTACCAATTCTACTTTGAGGCCTTGTGTTGGGGCCCAGACTTTCCTTTACCTTTACGCGGACTGTACTCGTGGAGAAGCAACTACTGCCTCTAACCAAGACTGGATTGATGACAGGAACTTTTTTGCAAGGACCTGCAGTGATGTTTTAATGGGCTCCTGTATTGGTTGCGTATCTAGTGTTGGCAAGAGTGGTGGCAGTAGGGTCATTCTGTTGGGCACTTCTGGCGGAGTTGTGGGTTGGATATAGAGTGTTTTTTCTACTTATTCTTGGTGACAAGACCAGCGCCGATGTTTTTAAGGATGTTTTCTAGGGTATTGAGTCAGTATGTGTTTATGCAAGCCTTGTTGGTGATGTTGTTGAGGTTATAGTACTTCAGATCAATTATTGTATTCCAATGATTAGAAAATGGTATTTTCTGAGCTTTACAGAATGTTGCTAGGCAATTTTCAAGTAAAATCATCTTCCTTGACTTGTATCTACTTTCATTTGGATGGGGCAGGATGCCAGTGACATGGATATTTGCGTTCAAGCTTTTGACATTGGTTAGCATGGTTTCATACCTATTCCATGTAAATTCTGTCTGCAACACGTCTTTAGCTCAGACGTGTAGTATTGTGGAGAATATACTCCACATGCCTCGCACAGAGAAGTTTGCGTGCGTGCGTACCTACATACATACATACGCACATACGCACGTACATACGTACATACATACATATACATACATATATATATAAATGTATATATATATATATATAACTGACCCTTTTAATTTGTTAATAAATGGAAAACTAAGAAAGATATGAAGTTGAAACTTGTTTTATATAAGAGAAGAACATTTTTATGGTAATATTGTATCCTAGTTACGACATTATCCTATATAGTCTGCTAAATTTGTGTTTAATTATCAACCCTTAAATTTTCATCATGATTCGCTACAGCAAAGAAAAATGAACTAAAATTCTGTAAACCTACATCAGGACAATGTCAATAACAGAAGCTCAACGTGATTACAGGATCCCTTTCAAAACAAGAATCAGTCCTTCAAAAAACACAATTAAATCGCTTTATCAAAAATATGCGGATACCAGGAATGTTAATGACAAACAACGATCTGGAAGAAAAAGGTCAATTCGAGCTGATGACATAATTGAAAGAGTTGCTGTAAGCATTACAGATAATGCTAAAACCTCCACTAGAAAACGTGCTTCTCAATTAACCATTTCTTAATCGACATTATGCCGCATTCTGAAAACGGACTTCAAGTTGAAGCCCTACAAAATTCAGTTGACTAAACAGTTATTGCCTAATGATCATCACCAAAGTCTTGGATATTCCGAATCCTCTCTTTGTTTGTGCAAGGATGCCACTTTCATCGAAAACATCATCTTCTCTGACGAAGCTCACTTTCACTTGACTGGTCATGTAAACAATCATAATTCCAGAATTTGGAGCGATGAAAAATCCATGGGAAATCCAAGAAAGACCATTGCATTCTCTTTGTGTTACTGTGTGGTGCGGAATATCAGCTTCATGTGTTTATGGACCTTACTTTTAGAAAATGATAACCGCAACTGTAATGGTCACTGGTGAAAGGTACCGCTTGAGGATAAGAGTTTTTTATTCCAGAACTAGAGAGACAAAATGGTCACCACACGTGGTTTCAACAGGATGGAGCCACCGCACATATAGCAAGAGAAACGATGGCATTATTAAAAGATAGCTTTTCAAATCGTTTGATTTCACGATTTGGTGACATTCCTTGGCCCCCTTGTTCTCC
The DNA here is from genome assembly GCA_016164225.1 of Gammarus roeselii. Lineage (NCBI taxonomy): Eukaryota > Metazoa > Arthropoda > Malacostraca > Amphipoda > Gammaridae > Gammarus > Gammarus roeselii. Next base: position 10,319 of record SDVV010024968.1, read on the forward strand.
CGATTTGACCTCATGCAATTTTTTCTGATGGGGCTACCTAAAGTCACGAGTTTATGTAACAAATCCATCTAATATACAAGAACTTATAAACAACATTTATCATGAAATAGCTGCACTCCCGCCAGAAACACTAATGAAGGGTATGAAAACAACAAAGAAAAGAACCCTATCTTGTCAAAACAACCGTGGCTGTCATTTGAAAAATATTATATTCAAAAACTAGGAAAGAATATTACCATAAAAATATTCTTATTTTAAATAAAACAAGTTTTAACTTCATAGCGTTCCTAGTTTTTCATTTAACAACAAATTAAAAGGGTCAGTTAATTCAGGTTCACTCTGTATATATATATATATTTTGTGAACCATCTTGTTTTCAGCATGAGTGAGCATTTCTAGGGTTGAGATGGGGAAGAGATTGCAGTTTGTACCGGCCTCCCTTCTCCCCCTTCCAAACTGCCATTGGAAATTTCCACTACTCGCTGTTTTTAGATGAATTTCCCCTGTCCTCATAGAGCAGTTTCTTGGAACAAAGGTATCCCCCTGATGTGGGAGTAAATCATTCTAAGGTATATATATAACATTGAAATAAGTCATTTCTATGGTATGGTAATGTTTAATTATGGTAGATGAACCTAACTGATAGTTTTCTTTGAGATGAAGTAAACCATTAGTTTTGCTTGGATCTCCTGGAGGTATTGTAACCGTTGGCGTTGACCAAGGTTCACGCGGGTCGGACAAACACGTTGCCCTTTGTCTCTATTGCTGTAGTATGGCTCTATTATAAGTGGAAGAATGAAGGACAATGAAAGAATGTAAGCAATTAAATGATGTACTATGAAAACTTGGGAGACAATGAGATGAGGCAGGATTGTTGAGGCTGAATGCTGAAGGGGATTAGGTGTGAAATGGGAGGAAAGCATGGACAGGCAGGTGATCAGCTGTCATGAGTGGAAGACAGGGTGCTGAAAGGGAGAATATCAAGGGAATCATGAATATGTGAATAACTGATCTGTCAATCCTTTCCAGAGGGAACCATTAGGATAGTTCTAACACATTCTTAAATATAGGCAAGCAGACCAGACACCAGAAGCCTTACATTACCTGGTAAACAGGTATGAATGAGGTTACAGATATACACAGTATTTACATAATTTTTGGAGTTAGTAACTCCCATGTGGCCTCAGCCATAGGAACTTTTAAGTTCCTAGCTAAGTGGATGACTGGAAAATTAATCATGATGAAATAACTATTTACAATGAAGCAAGACTGGGTGTCTGGGGTGGATAGCACTATGGATAAAAGTTTCCAATATGCAACCCAACATGCAGGTGCATGCCGACACAAGTAAAGCAAATGGGGAAGCAAAGGAACTTAAGAAAATGCAACAAATGCACAAAATATCAGTGGAAATAATCATAGCAAAGAGTAGCAAACTGTAAGTGGTAAGTTGTTGTAAGGAAATGCTGGTGAATTAAGGTATCAGATAATAATTTAAACAAATCAAATGAATTGCAAATAATCAATAAAGATGATCATATGCAAATGACATCAAATAGTGAGCTGAGCTGAATATCTCATAGATCCATAAATGAAATACTGAATACTTGACAGTAAACAAAAGCTAAAAATAATGAGAAGGTCATCACTGATGGTTTATTCAGTAATGTAAATGAATATCAAAGTTAATAGATCTATGCTCACATTGAAATTAGTTGGATAATAAAATAAATAAATGAATGACAGAAATTCAAGACTCATCAAATAAACCGTACATTACCCACCATGAGCAAGCAAAGCATAAAACTTTAGCTATGCATTTACCTAGGTGAGAGAGTTCCCTCACTGAGGAGTGGCTGGTATTATTCTGAAAAAGTCTGGGCACACAAAATACTGGCATATATATTGAATGGGCAAAGGCTCTGAAAAGAACAGAAATGATAAGTTAAGTGAATAAAAACTGGAGACAATTGTTAATTCATTCATGAACAATTTGGAAGTGAAAAACTATAGTGAAGCAGAGACAGAGATGGTTTGGGCTGTAAACAATTACATCATGTTCCCCGGTAACATAATGACACGATGTTTTGAGCGTGGCTCCCCTGTGTGTTCCCGCCTTCGACTGGAGAGGGGGTGGGGTGTGCTGGGGGTCAGGGGATGTTCAGAAATCCATCTAATGGCCC
>SDVV010024969.1:0-12501 GCA_016164225.1 Gammarus roeselii
CTATAGCATGCACTGGCACTATAGAAAAATACACACATGCACACAGAGACAGTGGACCAGGGAGACTGATGGGCTGGGTGGTTTGGAATATGGTGGACGGCTCAGAGCTTTGCAGTTGTTTTCTGTGAGGTGGAGGTTGTTGCATTTGGATCTGGTGAAGTGTTGGAAGATTTTTTCCTTGTTCTGTGATTTTGGGTTTGTCTGTTCTGTTTCTCTGATATTGGTACATGTGGGCATTCTTTCAAGCTGGTGGTTCCTCTCTGTCAGACGGACTATAAACGCAGATTTTTTTATTCTTGCTGTGTGCAGGTTCGGAACCGTCTCCCTTCTGATGTGGTTCAGTGTGATTCTCTTTGTTGCTTCAAGAGGGCTTTAGCCAAGGAGTTTGGGGAGGTGTTGTAGGAGTTTTGCAGAATCCAATTGAGATTTGATTCTGAGTTTTTGTTTGTGTTTTTGCCAGTTGTGTGCAATTATTGACTGACTTCAGTGTTATTTTTCCTTGACCTATTAGGCGCATTCCGACCAGTGTCCTGCTGCAGTTTTTGAGCTGTGTTGTTCTTTTTGATTGCTGGTGCACCAAAGTATCCTGCCTGGTGGTGTGACTGTCAGGGATATGGGGGGCTGCAAAGGTGAGATACAAAGGCGAGATACACACATCCCTGCAAATGAATTACATCTCATCAGCCTAGTCAAAATCTAAAATTTTCATACATCAGATCAGCAAGGGCTTGCTTATAGCAAGTAATATCTGTCAATTGCTCTGTGTCAGCTGGCAAGCCTTTCCACACACCAACACCTCTCACACTGAAGGATCTACTGCGGACATCAGAGGAGCAAAGAGGAAACAACAGCTTTAGCATACGACCTTTAGTACCAACTCTTGGAGCCAAATAGAACATAGTTAGCAAATCCTCTGATTTACCATACAAAAGTGAGTAGGAGTGAGGAAAAAATAATACACCTATCAACTAAGGTACTGAAGTGAAAAAAGTATCGAATAGAGAAGATATATTATTTCAATATTTTAGAGATGTGTGAATAACTGAATTGATGCCTCAAGCACAAATTTACAGATTATTCCACCATATTGTTTTACTTCAATTTCACAATTTGGTGTGCTGTGGCATTTGTGCCTCCTGTCCTGCTCAGCACTCTTGCTTTGCTAACATGTTGGGCAGTGTTGAGGCCACCAAGGTCAGAAACCAAAGGGAGAAAAATGTAGCAACTTATACAGCCCATTTCAACTTTTGTGAGTCTCATTGATGAATTTGATAGACAGAGTGGGATGGTTTGGCATCTATGATGCAACAGGGATGACTCAGAAAGAGTGAACAAGTTGATTCTATATGGAAACACATTGAGGCTTTCCCCAGTTTGATTTTTGGCAAGGTCATAATATTTGTCTCAAGGAGAATATACCAAGCTCATATGTACATAAAATATATAGCTAGCTAGCTAACATATTCTTTATTATCTAGCCAGTTTCCAAACACCTTTCAAAAGTAACACCAAGATGGGAGATGTATTCTAAGACCCAGTTGTCTATAAATAGGTATATATATATACCCACCTGAGATGGTGGGGGTGTTGGGGCAGGTGATGGCCTCATTCCAGGTGCTGATTCTATAGCTAAAGGAGAAGCCCCAGACTCCTGGGCTAACTGGGACATGGCAGCAGATGCAACAGCTGCTGCCTGAGCAGCTTTGGCAGCTCGAGCAACTCTGAGTAGAACAGGGCCATACTGATCCTTTGCTTTCACAGCTCTCTTGAAAGCTTCTGAAGGGGCATGAGGAGGGGGCAGGCTGCCTTGATCACACATAAACATATCATGACTGCGCTTCAAAGATCTGAAAACTAATGTGTGAACAGAATGTCTTTGGACATCGTCTGAAGATGGCATTTTAGCTCTTAAACCAACATATACAAAACCAAATACACAAATTAATACTAAAATCTGTGGAACAATGATGAAATAAATAGTTTGGAGTCATTTGAAAAAAAATCTGGTAAAACCTAATCCCCCAACCAGGGTGACAGCCCGCATCATTGGAGTGATTTCCAACACCCCCTATGCATATTAATTTATATCTCACCATTGCAGCTCCCCCACAGCCCCAACAGCCCTGCCAACAGGGCACGCAGGCATGGGAGGCAGTACACCTCAGCCTGCCAGCAATCAAAATGAACAGCACGGTACAAGCAATGCAGCAGGACGCTGGTCGGAATGCGCTCAATAGGTCCGAAGAAAACAAAACAATGAAGACAGTCAACAATTGCACACAACTGTTGGCAACACAAACAAAGCCACAATATCACATCAAATTGAGTCTAGCAAAACTCATACAACACTGCCCCCAACTCCTCCGCCAGGGCCCTCTTGAAACCGCAAAGTGAATCCCACTGCACCACATCAGCGGGCAGCCGGTTCCAAATCTGCACACAGCATGAATAAAAGAATCTCCGTTTATAGTTGGTCTAACAGCAAGGAACCACCAGCTTGAAGGGATGCCCACGTGTGCCAACATCCGGAGCTCTCTCAAACAGAGCAGACACACCTGAATCAACTGAATGACAAAATTATTTTGTGAGTGTCAATAGCAGGAGCAAGCTTAGGTTAATAAATACCAGTTGATAAAAAAATGATGCTTTTTTTCAACATCTCACTTTTCTCACCATTGTATCTCACCTTTGCAGCCCATCACAGCCCCAACAGGCAACAGCCACGCCAACAGGGCACGCAGGCATGGGAGGCAGTACACCTCAGCGGGCCAGCAATCAAAAAGAACGGCACGGAACAAGAACTGCAACAGAACGCTGGTCGGAATGCACTTGATAGGTCAAAAGAAAACAAAACAATGAAGACAGTCAACAACTGCACATAACTGTCAGCAACACAAACAAAGCCACAAAATCACATCAAATTGAGTCTAGAAGAACTTGTACAACATTGCCCCAAATTCCTCCGCGAAGGCCCTCTTGAAGCCGCAAAGTGAATCACACAGCACCACATCAGTGAGCAGCCAGTTCCAAATCTGCACACAGCATGAACAAAAGAATCTACAGGTCTTTTTTGATGCTTGTCCCATGCTACAGTGTTGTAGTGTAGCATCCCTAATTCACATGTTGATTGTTCATCATCTTCAATCTGTGTCACTAAAATAACCGTGGACTGACATCATACGCGTTGGACGGCTCTTGAGCGTACTAAATCACACGAAGACAGTGATGATTGGGTTGATTGTGATGCGAGAATGCCGCGTGGCATTGAGAAGTGGTGAGTGTGCAAAGTGGAAGGGATAATTCGTTGGCGCATTGCTTCAGGCGTTCTGACTAGCACGTCGAGCAGACTTGACGGAGTTGGCGGTGGTGAGTGACAGCGCCATGAGGGTGACAAGTGTTAGAGATGGCGGAGCTATGATGGTCGAAGAATGCACGCGTTGAAGGTCGGTATGATGAGAAACTTGGTTGTTGAAACGGGATAAAGTACAGTGGTGATGAGCTGGTCTTCAAGGCGATGAATTGGTAGAGTTGCTGGTGGTAAAGTTGGAAAGTAGAAAATGTGGGCTGGTAGTTTGAGTAGTGAGTTGCGCGGCTGAGTTGACTCCAGGACGAGACAAGCTATATAGTTGCGTTGGGTTAATTATCGCGAAGAGTGAGGAATTGTTTGATGGAACTGCCTCGTCGAAAAGGGCACGAGCAGGCTAAATGTGAAGTAGCGGTGGAGTGCTATATAGATGCCTGCAATTTATGTGAAGTCCAGCTAGCCACCCAGATTTGCCCGGTGAACATAAACAGTGAAAATCGTCGAATAGCTGAGTGCAGCGCATCCTCCCGTGATAAAGATGGCCACGGGAGGTACGAGAGCGTGTGTCTTCTTCAGTGGCTGGTCGGTGGTAGACAGTCGGGCGAGAAAGTTTGAGTGAAAGCAAGTACAGCTGCGTATAAGTGAACGTTGCAGCAACTGTACACACGAAATAACACGTGATTATTAGGAATGCAGTGCTTGAAGAAGTAATGATCTGACGTAGGAAATAATTACACTAATATTGTTTCAATTTAGTTATGGGAATTTATAATTTTTAATTATGAGTAAAGTTATGATATTATTTGAATAAATACAAATGATTTGCTTGAACGCACGATAACGTGGCTGAGAATGGTCTCATCATGGCATAGCCGGGAAGGTCAGGAATGTGGTGTGACAGTGGTAGTTGTTTTTGCATTTTGCGACTGAGTTAATTCGTTAGGGAGAGGAAATAAGGAATTAGATTTGATTTGATTTGAGCCTCCCTTCTACCAGAGCTCTCAACGTGATTCATAACAGGCTCCCTCGTAGGGTTCGACGCTCATGGATAACAATAGGCTCAAACACCTCGATCTGTGTGCGAAAAAAAAACGTTGTTAAAGTTAGAACATTTTGAAAATTTCAGTCGTGTCAGACGCACGCTGGTGCACACAAGAAAAACATTTTGACAAAACGGATCTTTGCTTTTTATCAATTAGAATTTAAGAGTAATATATGTGCACGCCAGTGCGCACAGGTAGCATCGTCGAGACTGGTACAAGGTTTACGGCTACACTGACAGAGTAAGCTACTCGGTCAAGGTAGGTTAGAGTACAATTAATTAATTCAGGTAAGATAGACTCAGACGAAATGGATCCCCGCCTTCCACTCCTCAGACCTTATGAGTAATATGTGCGTGCGCCAGTGCGCATCGATAGTATTGTCGAAATTGATAGAAGGTCTTCGGCTTCACGGATTAGATCAACTACAACCGCAACGCATCACAAGGCTCATAGCTACACGGTCCAGGTAACCCACAGAAAGTACATATGGTCCGTGCACGCGCGAGCGAGCACAGACTGAAAAGTCATTTATTCACAGAATCAGATACAGGAACTTTTGCACAAATACATCAGCATTACTCGAAATGACAAAATTGTGGATTGCGAAGAAAAAAGAAAAAGCAGGTTTATCATGGGATGAAAAACTGCACAGATTATTGACATCACACTTACTGTTTATGGGGCTTGGGTGAAGGGAGGCAGAGGTTTCTCGAGCCCCAAAAAAGCCCGATGGGTCCCGGAGGGTAGCACAAATCTGTCGGGTCCCTCGAGCTCCCCAAGTCCATCGAGCTCCCCCCCCCCTTCATTTCAACTCATCTCGGCTTGTCTCGACTCATTTCAGCCAGTCTTGACTCGTCGAGCCCAACTCGACTTGTCTCGACATGTTTCGACTAATCTCGACGCACCTCGACAAGCCTCGACGCGGCTCTCCCTCTCTGCGCCGGTAATCCTGTGGACTGTAATAACTAGTTTTTCTACTCAAGATTTTTAGGGGGGGAACGGTTTGGGAAGGCAGAGGTTCCTTGTGTCCCAAAAGAACCCGATGAGCTCCGGGGGGTAATCTAAGTCCCCCAGGTCCCCCGAGCTTTCCGGGTCCATCGAGTCCCCTCGTCAAAGCTCATCTCGACTCGCCTCGAATGATTTCGGCCGGTCTCGATTTGTCGCACCCAACTCGATTTGCCTCAACATGTCCCGACTGATCACGACGCACCTTGACCAGCAACGACGCGGCTCTCCCCCTCTGCATCAGCAATGCAGTGGACTGTTATAACTAATTTCTCTACTCAAGCACTCCACGTTTATACATTCCTCTGTGTATGGGTTTCACAATGGGGTGAGGGGGAGCATAGGTTCCAGGGTTTAGAGGGGCCTCAAATAGTCTCAAGGGTGTCCCAAAGGGCCCCGGAAGGGTCCAAGTGGGTCCTTCAGAATCCTCCTTTTTTCCCAAGTCCCCGGTTCCCAAAACCCAGAATTCCCAAAACCCCGGGTCCCCCGAGTCCCGCGGGTCCCATGAGTACCCTCCATTCCCTGGGTCACCTAGGTTCAACCAACCTCGATATGTAATAACCAATGCAAAATGTATAACAATGAAAAAAGGGCGGAGATGAATAATAGAGCACAAGAAAGATGAACTAATAAAATACTAAAACGAAGTGTTAATGATCTATATAATGAATAATCATCCATCTACCTCAAGGAAAATAATTAACCGGCATCAAGAAGTCTGGGGGGAGACGTGACGCTAGAGATGGTAGTTGTAGATGTTTGTCGTTTTTCGGCTAATTGGCAATTACAGTGTGACAAAGACGAGATCTCATTCGGAAGAGCTCGACCGGGCATGGTGAACTACATGTTGGACCTAAATATATGACTGCCCGCCAGCACACGTGCTATGGCATGTTACACAAGAGTAGCGTGTGTGAGAAACTCGGAATGCATAGCATGAGGCTGCTCGATGAGCCCATATGGACATGAAACATATATAGCTTGGAATTAAATAAGGTGTAGAATTAAATAAGGTGTAGATATTACAGTAGTGAGGCGAGAGTAGGACATTTGTAGTAGAGAAAAACATGTACAGTAATTATAATAGGGCGAGAGTACAGTAGGGCAGCTACAGTAGAGACAGTAGCGGGCGATTGGCTGCTAAAAAACCTTTCCAACCGTTCTTGTCCAGGCGCATTTATGTTATCAGGTCCGATCACTGACCCTTATTTACCTTGCTAACGTGAAAAGGGTAGATTCAAGACAACTGCGGACGTTCGAAGATCTGAACGTAGGTCACTATGAACTACAGTACATTCCGGGCAAAGACTATGTTGTGGCAAATTGTTTATCCCGCGCATTTGAGCTGAACGATCTGGTGGAGGAAGTTGACAAAACTTCCACGGTAAAGAGGAACGAACGATACGCAACGGTACCTGGAGGTGCGGACTCAATTTCTGTGTGCGTCTTTGGTATTGTTCGATTCCAAGGACCATCGTTTGCCAGTGCGTAAAGAGGTACTGGAAAGGTTATTGAAAGAACCGGAAGATTTTGGTATTGTCTGAAATTGAGTGTCAAGGCATAATTCGTGAGGGATGCAGTGCCCGGGAGAACTTCCATGCGCCGAGGCACTTTCCGCATTCTTTGTCCAGTACGACATCACTTTTAAGATCCACGTCGACCGACTAGAAGTGATCGATTTTATTTTCCAGTGGTTCCGTACGTGTTGGCGCCCATCTTTATTTGATCGGCGGAGTCCACTTTAACCTGTTGGCAAAAAAAGTTTGTGAAGGACGAGAAAACTAGGCAGAGTCGGCAGGTAGCACGACGTTGTACATGTAAGAGGACGACAGCGTAGAAAAGGAAATCGATACGACAGTTATCCAGATCAGACCAAAAATAGAGATAACCCCTGCAAAAGCATCCAAGTCTGAGACTAGAGATTCAAGCGTAAGTCGACCTAGCTCTGCGAATAGTTAGAACGACGAGGTGGCCGACTTGACTCACTCTAATTTCGACTTTAAAGATTGAAAATCTTTCAACGCAAAGATTATGAGCTTATGCAGATTTGCTCAGCGGTCGCAAATAAGGCTACATTGAACTGGGACGAATGCACGATACATGACGAGCTGCGACGGCGTACAGTGTGACCAGACGGATCAGGGACCAAAACCCATCATCCCAACAGCGTTGCTTAGACCAATGTTGAAGCGTATGCACGTGGATGCCGGCCATATGAAACGTGATAAATTGATTTATGCATTTAAATGTTATTATTACCACCCTGACGTTTATCCAGCTGTAGCAAAATTTGTAAAAGAATGTGATATTTGCCAACGTTTCAAGATTTATTCTCGCGGGGGACAGCCAGTGGTAGAGAGGAGTGCAACTAGCCCATTGAATCAGTACGCTCTAGACGTTCTGCAAGTGGATCAGGCTGCCTACGGCTGGAAGTACCTCGTGGTTGGGATTTACACGGCGTCCCGCTTCGTGCACGCAGTTCCTCTGTGGGACAAGACCGCACAAACTGCAGCCCGTGCTGTTGAGTAGAGGATTTTTTCGGCTCTACCGAGGATGCCGTGTCTGTGCTAAAGGACAACGGGAAAGAGTTCACAGGTGAAGTTTTCAGCAGTTTGCTTGCTAGGTATGGTATTCAACACCATACGTCCGTGCCTTACCTGGGTCACAACAACGGCCGGGTAGAGCGAGTAAACCGGAGCTTACTCGTCGGGCTGGCAACAGCATGCAGAGAGCGTGGAACCACTTGGCCAGAGGAGCTTCCACGGGTGCTGATCACCATCAACCACGCTAAGCACCGTACTACGGGGAAGGCGCCGGTCGACTATTTTTACTAGGGGAACAGCAAGATTACCTTTGCTGTCGAGGCAACGGTGGAAGGAGAAAATCTCTAATTTTCGTCCATTCACTATGGGAAACCTGGTTGCTGGAAGCTGCCAGCTTGCCAGACGCAGAACAAGCTTGCCCCTTGCTACTCGGCACCACACAAGGTGATTAGAGTTGACGGTCAAGGCTTGGTTTACGAGATTCTGGACGAGCAGGGAGTGTCACAGCGAGCCCACTACGAGCAGCTAAGAGCCTGGCATTGCCCTTGGCGACAGGCAGAGCTTAATGATGTCCTGGCTGTTGGAATGAGTAAAAACAGTGCACCTCTAGCCAGAAGCTTACCTCTTCCGGCTATTGCACCAGCTCCGTCGGCTGGACTTGATGACACTCGCCCGGACTGGATGCGTGCTCATGGGAGTGGCCTCCAGACGTGTCTTCCTGGATGGCTTTAAGCGGCAGCACAACAGGCTCAGATCGGGGCTGTTGAAGAGATTGAGAATGACCAGGAACATGATGAAATTAATGATGTAGTGCCTTCGGTGAGTGGACTACAACTAAGAACAGGTGCTATAATGAAGAACTCGAGACGCCCGTCCCAGCCACTACCGGCGGTGACAACGCAAACAATGTCCAAGAGACTGGAATTCTGGTCTATTGACACCGACAGTGTTGATGACCTGCAACCTATCGCAGCTCAGCAGCCGGTGATAGAAGTCTTCGAAGGATTCGACCTAGAGCAGGAGGTTCTTGCCTCAACTCAATTACGAAACCTTCTGGCTATGCTGAATCGAACTATGCTGGACCCCAGCAGTGATGGTTCAGACGATGAATGGGATGAGCTCATTAGGGACGCGGCAAGCCACAAACCTGCCTGCCTTGAGAACAGCGAGAAACTTCAGCCTAGCAGCAGAACCTCTGAGCCTAGCAGCAAAGGAGCATCTAACAGTAAAGATTTTTACTATCTCATCACGAGTGGTCCCGTGATTGGTGGCTTGCCATCGTTGCACGATGGCCCACTGGCATTGGTGGAATCATTGAGCGGCCCTTACCTAGCAAACTGTTGGTGCAAGACCTGCCACTGTTGGCTCGGTGCCTCGCTTTTCCTTCGGAAAAGGCTTAAAATCATTATAGTTTTAGGCGTTTTATGCAACAATTGGTTTGCAAGAACTGAGCCTCATTTGTGTTCTATCTTTTTTTCGAGCAATCGAATTAGGAGATTCTGGCGCGGAGAGAAGCTTGGTTCACATTTTTTTTACTAGGAGGGTAGTCAGAATCATCGCTCTACTTACGAACGTATCGTGGTTATGTTGGGAACCGGGCAATACGCCCCATTTTTTGAGAACTGCTTCCAACGTTCCTGGAGAACTCTCTTGGAAAGTGGTAGAAAGGAAGCAAGCATTGAGTTTGCGTTTCACATAATTTTCGTGCTTTACTCGCAAGAAGTCTGCCCATGCCTCTGTCGGCTCCTTCCGCTGCTCCAAATTTGTTCTTATTTGCTCCGAACTTTGCTTTACGTTCGCCAGAGCACTCTCGTGTTGTTTATGTTCTAGCGCCGCAAATGTTTGGGCACTACGCGCGTCTATATCACGGCAAACTTTTTATCACAGTGTACTTTTGGAGTGCTTTTCGGAACTGATTTCATTAAATATAGAGTGGTGAGGGTTTTATCCTATTTTTATTAAATCGAAACCTGGTGTGCAGCGTTGGTGCTTGTGTGGTCCTGTAACCCGGAAGACCCAACGAATCTATACTAGCCTGGAAGACCTGCCACCTCTTTGACCATCCTGATTTCGAGCGGTAGTGGGGTCACCGGGTCAAGAAGTGGCTGAACCCACAGATTGAACCCATACTGACCTCTGGGGTTGGCTCAGTCTCTTGCCCTCCCAACTTTGTTTTGTTCTGTTCGATTATGCTTGTCCTACGTTCCCCAGGTGTAGTTCTGCTGCAACCACGCCTGTTGTCAGCACAGAACGAGGATCCCTTCTACCAAAGGAAGCTCTCACAGGCTTGAAGTCATGCCAGACAAGAGATCTCTCGTGTTTCAACTGTCCAGTTGTATGAACATTCCTCGGCACCGACCGGGCTCCACTGTAAGCTGGAGCACGAAGATCAACCAACTTCATCAGGAAGAACACCAGGTGCACAAAACAATTGTTGACCAAAAAGGACATAAATTTCAGCAACCAATCAGTTTCAACTAGGGACCCTGGTGTGGCATCATAGTTCCCCTATGGCAAATATATCTTTGTCTTTGAAAAAAGTTTACATCCCGCTCCAATTACACATGGTAAAGATAATCGCACACAATAGGAGAGTGCACATAACAAGGAAACGGGGAGAGCACTTCAACACTGCCAACCCTATCCAACTTGGATGTAAGGAAAAGGTCCAAAATGTTACAACCTGTAGCGTTCAATTGTATAAAGTACGACGTCAATCATGACGTCATACGTAGAAGTAACATAGTATTATATTGTGCGTTAACAAAAAAAAAATGTATATATATAAATATTAATAATAACTGTGTATAGGGAAACATGTATAAATTGTATCACAGTAAAAATTTGTAAAGCGGCATTACGAAGCTAAGTTATAATCACATCGTCATAAACTGAACTCATTCTTGAAGGAATAGTATGCAACAGTGAAACGAGTGTATGACGCAGTGATTGAGATTGAATGACTGGTTGCAGCGTGCTATTACAACCTTCTATATTCCTGTAATTATCAACTACGGACTCTGTATAAATATTCCATTAGCAACTCAAACAATTATTCGAACAAAATTTTTTACCAAGGCATGCAACAATAAAATATAATAACAAATTCAAATGGTAAAATCGATCACAGCCTACAACAGTGTGTATAGAGCTACCCTTAAAACGGTAATTCAAATATAAGCATTACCAACAAATTGTTATCAGACTCTTATGTTTTTGAACTTTTAAAAAGTTTAAAAAGGGGAATATGGCAACACTAATCCCGCGACCAGCAGCGAGCTCTCAGTTTTCAGCTCATTCTTCGTCGATTTCCATAAAAGCTTGGTCGTGTTATAACTAGGGTTTTCTTGTAAGTATTTTTTGGTGTTATTGTAGATTTTTTTTTATGTATTCCATGTTCCTACTATTCCTGTGTCTCATGTTATTAGGCAGAATTTCCGTTTTCACGTTCTCGTGTGTCCACGTGTCAAGTTAGTCCTATTTTCCTTCTGTCAATCATTGGAACAAGATATTTTGGTACTGCAGTCAGTGACGTTCATTTTTTATTCATATATTAGGTCCTTCGTGTAGCACCTTTCAACATTATGCCTCAGGTATTAGGATGTATACATAGGTTTCGGCGTTAGTGATCGAACATATAAGTTATTTATCTTCCTTTATTATTATTTTTTATTGTTAGGTCAGTCGATATTAGGTAGGGTATTTTTTTTTCTCTATTCCGTGCGGTGGTTGTCAATTTCGTTCTAGTGCATTAAGTATAAAATATGATGTGTTTTACACTATATAGACCGTGTAATGTAGCTTGTCGTGTTGGTCGTGGTTACATGTCAGGGCGTCCTAAGGAGTCATGAACATTGTGGTCCTGGGGTGTGACGCGGACTGCAGCGTGCAAGAAGGATTCATTATTAGTGCGATCAAATGTGACAACGTTTTGTTCTAGTCATATTTTCACACTTTTATTCACGTGGTTAACTCGACACTAAATTCACGAGTTACCACGCTAGCGTTTTTTGACCGGGTTACCACTGAAACCCTGACGGCGCGTTTTCTGTCACCCGATTATGAGAAAACGAACATTTTAGGGATGACCTTATTAATTAAAATCAGGTAGCATCTTTAATCGTGTCGTCGAACGATCCAATGAACTAGGGCTACATAACAATTAATTTTTGAACGCGTGGCGTGTTACATCACTTTTCTCACATGAATTCATCACGCTACATTCTTTTACAACCGTAAATTTTGGGGTCGGTAAAGCCATAGAGCACAGATACAGATACAGACACTAGGCCGCATCCCCCAGAAAGGGGGGTGGCAGACGGCAAGGTGCACCTCACACCCTCACACGCTCACACTCACACAACTTAGCCCTTTTGTGCTAAAGGGTCCGGCCGGTAGCCCCTCAACTTACACTCTGGGTCCCGAATGTACCGAGGAACCGTCGTCAGCAGCAGGGCCCGACAGTTTTCACTGGTTTACTCCTGCCGCGTCATAATGACCGGGCCCCCCCACCCACGACCATCCCGACAGCGGGATGCCAAGGGCGGGAAAGCACATCAGAGCAGCGTCAAAATCAACCATTCACAACCATTCTCCACTCACGCCT
>SDVV010024970.1:0-12501 GCA_016164225.1 Gammarus roeselii
ATAGTGAATTTAATCAAATAATATCAAACGTGCAATAAAAAATATCATGTATAAACAATGCCTTGTATTCAAATGAGTCATTCAATAACAAGCATCGTAATATATATCATGCGCTCCTACCGCGCGGAATATTCCAAAACAATCATGTATAGCGTTGACAAGACCAAATAACGTACATCTATATAAGCAATCGTGAATGAAAGCCACCAGATACCGTAAGGAAACTGAAATTTCCCGTATAGTAAACTATTCTCCAAGAGGACCATATATCACGAGATAAAATCTTTGAGTGACCGCAGATCCAGACATAAAATCGCTAATTCTCATAGCTAATTACCACTTGCGGTTGAACTATAGCAATCGCTTCTACTTGCGTTTTGACCACCCCATAAGCAAGTGAGCAGAATAGAACTAAATAAATCTTCATGTATAAAGTCCAAGCGACTAAGTCGGTCACATTAAGAAATAATATACATCCTAACAAATACATTAGCCAACTCACAAAAAACTTGCATCCATGGCGACCTTATGCGTCTGACCCCCTCCCTTCTTCCCCACCCGTCCCGGGCAGTCTCTATGTACCATCAGGAACTCACTTGACCACATGAGTAATTGTCATAACATATAACTATATCGTCCGAGATATACAGCGACTAAGACAGACACACTGACAAAATAACCTATATCCAAACAAATACATCGGCCCACTAAAAAAAAAATTGCGTTCTTGGTATCTCTATGTACCAACTGTAACTAATTCGACCACAAGATCAATTTGTCTTAACATAAAACTACAATGACCGATATATACAGCGACTAAGACAGACACACTAACAAATAACATACATCCTAACAAATACATCGGCCGACTCACAAAAAATATGCGTTCTTGGTATTTCTACGTACCAACAGTAACTAACTTGACCACAAGATCAATTTGTCTAAACATATAACTACAATGGTCGAGATATACAGCGACTAGGTCAGACACACTAACAAATAACTTACATCCCAACAAATACATCGGCCGACTCACAAAAAACTTGCGTTCTTGGTATCTCTATGTACCATCAGTAATTAACTTGACCACAAGATCAATTTGTCTTAACATATAACTGTAATGTCCAAAAAATACAGCGTTTGAGTCAGACACATTAACAAATAACATACTTCATAACAATTACATTAGATAATAGGTTCAAAGATCTAGTCATCCTATATCTAATTCCTTCACATCCGT
Organism: Gammarus roeselii; assembly: GCA_016164225.1. Classification (NCBI taxonomy): domain Eukaryota; kingdom Metazoa; phylum Arthropoda; class Malacostraca; order Amphipoda; family Gammaridae; genus Gammarus; species Gammarus roeselii. Next base: position 1,241 of record SDVV010024970.1, read on the forward strand.
GTCTTGCACCCCCTAATTAACGCCCATCATATTCTTTCAGTAGACCGTCTTGCACCCCTTAATTAACGCCTATCTTATTCTTTCAGTAGGCCGTCTTGCGCCCCCCAATTAACGCCTATCTTATTCCTTCACATCCGCGTCTTGCACCTCCTATATACTCTACTAATATCTATCCAATAGATTGATTACCTCGAATCAAACAAGCTGTTCAATGACTCCCAGTATGCTTATCGGCGAAAATTATCAACTGAAGACGCACTTATGAGAATCATTGAAGATCTGTACAAAAACTTTGATGAAGGGCAGATATCTCTGCTGGTATTGCTAGACTTATCGGAAGCATTTGACAGTGTAAGCCATACAATGATTTTTGGAAACATCGAAAGTTCGAAAGTTATCTGATGAATTGACAATTATCAGTTAAACTCGATAGCGCAACTATGTCACATTCGGCTACAGTTGCCTTTGGGTCCCTCAAGGTTCGATAATTGGCCCTTTGTTGTTCCTGGTTTTTGTAAATGACATCGACTGTATATTACCAAAAAATCAAGCGAAATTGGTAATGTACGCCGATGATGTTCAAATATTGCTTTTCAGAAAGCCGTCAGATCTGAATACACTGAAAGACGACGCTGAGACAGCTGTAACAAATCTGAAATCTTGGTATGATAAAAATGGACTCAAGCTCAACTCTGAAAAAACAAAATGCATCTTTTTCGGCTCGAACTCGAAAAGAAAAACAGTTCCAGTGAATTTCTCCACCAGGAAAGGCAAATCTGACATTCATGATGAAGATAAAGCTATTAGTCTGGGAGGGTGGTTCGATCCCTATATTTCCTTCAAACACCACGTAACTACATTGTGTTCCAAGCTGAATGAAACACTTTTGTTCTTGAACTTCGCAAAAAAAGAATTGGATTTCATATCATGATTAATGATTGTTCACGCTTTAGTATTTTCTCACATTAACTACTGTCTTTCAATTTGTGAGAAATGCACCAAAACCCAAAGAGAGAAATTACAACGTTGTATAAACTTTGCAGCAAGAATAACATGCGATGGTAACCACACAAAACGGGGCCACGTTAGTCCTCTCCTCGAAAAACTATAGCGGTTCAACATCGACAACAATCTGGCATTCCATGAGTCGATCAGAATTCAAAAAGATTTTTAGAAAAACATTCACCCGTCAGCCAAAGACACATATATTCTCGAGTTCAAAAAAAATCGACTCACAAGGAATAATGATACTCTGCACGTTGAACACAGGAAAACAAAAACTGCCTGTCGAGCTTTTCCGATTACTGGACCAAAATCCTGGGACAACCTCCCAACAAACCTCTAAAATCTTGAATCCAACAAGTCCTTCAAGAATAAGCATAATGAACATCTGTTGACCGATCAATTCAAAACGGTAACTTTGCCAACAAAAACAAGCTAAATGCATAATACCAATAACCAGAAAATGCATTTCTGTTCATGAGCGACCACCATAACCCTCAACATTGAGACACCATCTAATCGTTATTACTCAGACGATACATATGTTTTCTATGTTTTTACCGGTCACAATTGTCTTGGCCCATTACCATAAGTGTTACCTAGCGTTTTGTCTATTTCTATGTTTTAAATGTTACAGTCGTTTTAGTATAAATAAATAGGAACTCAGTTTTTCCGAGGAACGATAGGCAGTTTCTAACTTGACAAAGGCTTACTCGATTTTAAAATAATTCATTTAATTATTTCTAACAATTACCGTATAATTTTTGATGATACAATCATTGCCTAATAAGCTAACATTTTGCTTTGACTTCTAGAACAGAAGTAAATTCATCCAACTTGTGTACTCCAGCATCGTATTATTTCTGATTATCAATCATTTAATCATTTCCTAGCGGTCTTGAAGTGTGTATTTGTATATTCAATTGTTCGGTGTGTATTTTAGGTATGATTTTTTTGTATAACTTATGTCGCCTATTCACCCCTTCATTATTAATACAATGGTTAAGACCCATCCTTACAAAATGTTAGTGCTCTTCGATTTTCCCAACCCTATATTGTATTCATATTTTCACTATAACTCATGTTATCCATCCATATCTTTGTCATCGTACAACAATTTAGACTACTCATTACAATATGTTAGCACATTTTGATGTCCCAACCCCATGTTCTCGGGACTCTAACCACATGCATGCGTGATTTGCCACCACATATACTTGTTATTTTCCACACCCATGTATTTTGTTGTTTATTAGCCCCAAGTATTTTTATTTCTCAACCCCGCGTGTCACTGTTTTTTCCAACGCGATGTAGTCGGAATTGTTTTGTCAAAATAGACATTTCTGTATATGCACAGATGATACTATTGTAAATAATATTTCGCTCCATGTAATCCGAACCGGCGGCCCCTAGAGATGAGTAGTGACGAATTCAAATTGAACGTTCGAGGAACGATAGGTAGCTCCCAGCTTTGACAGAGGCCAACTCGACGAGAATATAATTCATTGAATCATATCTACAATTTACAGTATCATTTATGAAGATACAATCATTAGCACATAAGCTAATATTATGCTTCATCTTCTATAACAGAAGTATATTAATTCGGTTTCTGTACTCCAGTATCGAATTATTCTGATTGTCAATCATCTAATCATTTCCTAACGGTCATGAGGTGTATATATTTCAATGTTACGAATATTTTTTATGGATAATTTATGTAGTCTATTCACCACTTCATTATTCATACAATGTTTTATACCCAGTGCTATGTATATATTTTATGTACAATTTATGTCACCTATTCAACCCTTTTGTATTCATATCTTACCCCATCTTTACAATATGTTAGCGCATTTTGAATTTCGCAACCCCATGTTCTCAGGATTTTTTAGCCCCCTGTGTTGGCGGTTTTCCCAATTCTATGTATTTCGTAATTTTCCCAACCCCATGTATTTCGTGATCGCCTCACTACGTGTGTTTCGTGCCAGGCATTCCTGATTCTGTCGATCATTGATTATAATATTTTAATTTATAATCTGTCGCATGAATTCAAAAAGTGTTTACGGCAATAAAGTTATATGTGTACTATTTTAAAAATTGAAAACCCATTGCCAGACGACTGAAGTAAAGGATTTAATAATAATTTAATAATTATATTAATTGTCATCCATGTATGTAGGTATGTGTGTGCACATATGAATGTGTACTATACTGATTGTCATCCATACATGTAGTTAGGTGTGTGCACATTTGAATGTTATTATACTGATTGTTTATCCATATATGTAGGTAGGTATGAGCACATAGGAATGTGTATTATACTAATTGTCATCCATATATGTTCGTAGGTGTGTGCACATATGGATGTGTATTACACATATGAATGTGTATTTGTATGTGTATATGTATGATGGTATATCAAGAATTCCATTCAGTTCCATGAAGGCGAGCCTGCAGGACACTAGAGATGAGCTGCGATGTATTCATTTTGGATTTATCAATCCCATGTCCATGTTTTGTTTATAAGATTTTCAATAACATATATTGTGAATCATGTTTTGAAACATGAAGTAGCTACAAGCCGGACATCGACAGGCGATGTGCTGTCATAAGTTCACTTCATCTCTCGTTTCGCTAATTCAAATAGCGCATATGATAAGTAAGTTTGATGTATTATACCTTAGTATTGAAAACCCATTGCTAGACGATGGAGATAAATGGTTCAATAATAATCAATAATATTGATTCTTTTGAACTGGAACAATATATATCGCATTCCAATGCTACCCATTCTGTTTTGCAATTCATTGCAAGTGATGTGGCATATATGCATTTCAATGCTTGCCCTTCCAGTTCAATTTCAAATATTGCAATCACCATTCTGTATTGCAATTCATTGCAAGTCATGTTGCATATATGCATTTCAATGCTAGCTATTGGAGTTAAATTTGGGATATTGCAAACAACAATTTATAAAATAGATTTTTATTCATGATTGATTTCTAACACGTTTTTATTAGAAAATTACATGGGTTTATCATTTATACGAGAGCATAACTATTCACTCCGAAAATCGACACGAGCAACTATACGAAACATACGTATTGACTTTGACTCCCCTCTCTGGTCTTATCTTGTTCAGCGATATCAGACCCGCTCGATGGGTTCTTTATTTATGATAAGCAATGTTTCTCACCTGGAGATGTCAGCTCATCATATCGGTGAAGGATTTATCTTTTTTTTTCTGATCTATTGGGTTTTAGACTATTGCCCATAGTACATATTTTAGATAAACGGTTACCTTTGGTAGAACTGTACACAGCACGTTCAATCCTAAACTTGTAACTAAAACTTTGTTTTGGTCCTGCTCTAGTTACACTCAACGTAACACTGACTCCAATCTCGGCATGCAGCTAGCTATTATAATGTGTTTGCAGGCTTTTTTGCAAAACCTTAGGTCTACCATCGCTTGCCTTGGATGCGGTCGCAGCTGCTTCGCCAGCAAAATTATCGCTTCTGTCAGTTGCGGCCGCTCGTGCGAGAACCTAACCCAGGTGAACCGTTTGGAGCAGCTCCAAGCGCGGTATTAGAGCCACTCGTTTGCTCTACTCAACCCTTGAAGCGTTCGCGTTCTGACACCGGCGATAACACGTTCGGTTTAGCTCACGGCGATACTGCTCCCGGTACCGCATGTCACCGTGCGTCCGCAACTGACGGAAGCGATAATGCTGCTGGCGAAGCAGCTGCGACCGCATCCAAGGCGAGCGAAGATAGGCCTAATGTTTCCTCCAAAAAAAAAACTGCAAACGCATTATAATAGCTAGCTGCATGCCGAGATTGGAGTCAGTGTTACGCTGAGTGAAACTGGAGCAGGACAGCTCATCCTCAAATAGACAACAATGAATAATCACGTGGCAAAAAATTGTTTACGTGTTTTGGAAGAAGAATACTCCGAAGATGATATGAGTCGGATCGAACTAATATTGACTAGATTTCAAAATAGCAGTTATCTCAGAATGGGCAAAACAAAAATCAAAAGAGTGGGAGATAACATTCATAAATGAACGATGGAAAAAGTAAGTCGGCTTTGGATAACTAATGTCGACGGGTTACAGTCGTATGTAACAAAGTTCAAGGGAAATAAGAAAGCAAATCTTGAAATTTATATGATTCAAGTGGAAAATCATTTGAACTGTAATAAAGCTGAGGTAGTGGGAAACGGATTTTACCCAAGAACCACAGAAAATCTGGAACGCATGCAACAATTCTTCAATTATGAAGATCAGAATGACATTGAATTGGATTAGTTTTGAATAAATAAGGTTCAGGAAGAAGAAAAACTACATTTGCGGATTGAAGGGAACGGAACAGCCTTCGGTATTCGCATCATAGATATGTGGAGTATATGAAAGATTTTGAGAAGAAAGTGAAACATCGTGATGATGGGTATGGTTGGATGTACGAACCATGCTGTTACAAATAAAAGGAATGAGTAGGAAAGTATTGACGAATCCAGTAAGATCTGCAATTAATACTAATAATACAGTAATAAACCATGTCAATCCTCCATCAAATGTTTGTAATATCCTAAAACTCAAAGGTTACGCAATGAATTGCATACATCGTGTAGCTAGGGGGCAACATCGAATTGTCGAAATCAGTAGAAGAATATTTTTTACGCATTGTCATAAATCTCTCTTGGGGATGAATGTTCTAGATGTGTCACAGATTGGAAGGATAAAAATTAGAGTCCGATCACATCTTGCTCAGTCAAGATTGTGATTCTGTTGTGGAAGGATGGGGTAAAGCTTGAGTCGTCGTTTGTTCGGAAGTAATGGGGTGATGGGGGCTTGTAATCTGTGCCTAAATGAAATAAAATTGAATAAACAGAAATCCACGAGTAATGTGTGTCAACATCTGAAACGAAGCCACCATCAAGAATATGAAATTTATAGGAAAATGTAGTGTCAGGAGATATTGAAGAAAATGTGGTAGACCTATTATGAGACGAAGTGTTTGTTTGTGTGTACTGGATACAAGTATGAAATACTTGTAACATTCGAACCATCTAAGATTGTAAATCTGGCTTCTCTGCTAACTAATATGGGTCAAGAGTGGCCGTGATGTAGAAAGAATAAGGTAAAAGTTTTATAAAGAACCGTGGAGAGGGGTTCATATGTATATATCAATGACTGAATTCCATACATAAGGTTAGGTTAGGTTAGGTTTTTGATGGGTGGGAATAACATGTAAAAGTGATGTAGAATTGTGTCAAATCAAAATTAGGAATCATATGGAAATAGCTATAACATTCAAACAACAATGTAATTACTTATGAAATCAGATGAAATTTGCTATATCAAAATTTGATGTGTGTATCAAAACTGCAAAGGATAGATCAATATGTAGAGTCAAGTGAAGATATTTGTTATGCCTTAATCCTAAAACACTGAAAATCATATGCAAGCATGAAAAGTCGATCGAAACTACATAATTTCTTGGGTACAAATGGTTAGGTTATGTCAGGATGAATAGTTCTTTTAACATAACGTACCGTGAAGCTGGTCCACTCGATGAATAAGTATCATACGAAAGCAGGAAATTTCGAAAGATGACCCATACGTCTTGGTCAAGCTGGTTGGGACAGGTTAGGTTGCCTAGGTATTAATGCATCTGCCAGTGTAACCTCATGTAAGGTATTCAGTCATTGTTATATACATATCAAGCCCTCCAAACGATTCTAAACATCCCTTTAACATATATGTTATTTATTCCGTTGTCACTCTCAACCCATATTAGTTGGCAGAGAAGATCCATTTTCAAACTTACTGTAGATGGTTTGAATGTTACAGGTAATTCATATTATTTTTGATTCGACACAATTCTACATCACTTTAACATGTCATTCACACCCATCAAAACCTAACCTAACTTTATATACGGTATTCACTCGTTGATATATTCATATGAAGCCCTCCAGACGTCTCTAGATATCACATTAACATACATGTTATTTATTTCGTTGCCACTCTCGACCCATATTAGTTAGCAAAGAGGTCCCATTTTCAAACATGGATGGATTGAATGCAACAAGTAGTTCAAATTTGTATCCAGTTTCATACAAACGAACTGATGGTCTCACAATAGTTTTTTTTCTTATTTTACTTCGATATTTACACTTGACTCTACAACCTTTGACGACTTGCATCTCTGATTTACCTTTTCTTTCCTTTAATTTTTATATTCTTGACGATGATCTCGTTTCAAGATCTGATCTGACTAAGATTTACATCTTACCAATCTGTGACACATCTAGATCATTTACCTCGAGATAGGTTTCTATCATAATATCACGTCATGAAACATATTATTCTACTGATTTCGACAATTCGATGTTACATCCGACTGCCAAGCTGTTTGCAATTCATTACTTAACATTTGAGTTTAGAATAATAAAAAACATTTAATTGCGGATATACATAGTTTTATTAGTATTTATTGGCATTATTTACAGACCTTGCTTACATCATCAATGACATCTACCTCGTTTTTTTATTTGAAACAGCATGGTTCGTACATCCAACCATACCCATCATCACTATATTACAGTTTCTTCTCAAAATCCTTCATATACTCCATCATCTCTTTGATGCGAACACCGAAGGCTGTTCCGTTCCCGTGAGTCAATGTATTGTTTCTTCTTCTTGAACCTTAATTATTCGAAACTTCTCCAATTCAAAGTCATTCTGAACTTCATCATTGAGAAATTTTGCATACAATTCAGATTTCCTTTTGCTCATAGATATAGTTTGTTTTCCACTGCCTCAGCTTTATTACAGTCATGATGGTGATTTCCCACTTGGATCAAATCAATTTCGAGATTTGCTTACTTATTTCTCCTAAGCTTTGTTACATACGACTGAAACGCGTCGACATTAGTTACCCAGAGCCGACTTCCTTTTTCTTGCATCCATATATGAATGATTTCTCCCAATATTTTGATTTTTGTTTCACCCATTCTGAGATAACTGATATTTTTCAACATTAGTCAATATTTTGTTTGATCCGACTCGTATCATCTATGGAGATTTCTTCTTCCAAACACTTCTAAACAAATTTTTGTGTTATCAATATTCATTTTTGTTAATTATATGACGCAACGTGTGTCTCCGCTTGATCTCAACGGAACACTGACTCCATTCTCGGAATGCAGCTAACTATTATAACTTGATTACATGTTGTTTTTCACAAAATATCAGGCCTAACATTGCTCACCTATGTAGTTCATCAACTGTTTATGTATGTATGTGTAAAGGGCTGTGTACGTATGTGGATGTGAATGTTCAACCGTATGTACGTCTTACATGAGTTAAAAAAAATGTATAACAAAAAATTTATAAATGCATTATTTCAATAAAATTTCATATTTTTCGAGGGACGACACCGTACATAAGTAGCCAAGTTATCACTTCAATAGACCGACTTAGCTCTGTCATCCCTCGAAAATTTGAAATTGTATTGAAAATTTGAATTTTAAAAGTTTTGTTGTACATTTTTTTAGTTAATACAACACGTACATTCGGTTGAACATTCACAGTTACATACGTACACAGTCCTATACACATACATACATACACAGTTGATGACCTAGGCGAGCAATGATAGGCCTAATGTTTTGCAAAAAACACATAGTCAGTGTTACGTTGAGATCAAGCGGAGACACACGTTTCGTCATCAAATAATCAAAAGAGAATATTCATAACTCAATAATTTGTTTACAAGTGTTGGAAAAAGAAATCTCCGAAGATGATATGAGTTGGATCGAACAAAATATTGACTCGTGTTAAAAATATCAGTTATCTCAGTATAGGTTAAACAAGAATGGAAAGAGTGGGAGATATCATTCATATATGGACGCAGGAAAAAGGGAGTCGGCTTTGGGTAACTAATGTCGACGAGTTACAGTCGTACGTAACAAAGTTTAGATGAAATAAGTAAACAAATATCGAAATTGATATGATCCAAGTGGAAACTCGTCATCATGACTGTAATAAAGCTGAGGTAGTTGAAAACAAAATTATACCTATGTAGAAAAAAATATGGATCGTATGCAAAATTTCTCAATGATGAAGCTCGGAATGACTTTGAATTGGAAAAGTTTCGAATTATTAAGGTTCAAGAAGAAGAAGCAATACATTTGTGGACTCACATGAACGAAACAGCCTTTGGTATTCGCGTCAAAGATATGATGAAGTATATGAAGGATTTTGAGAGGAGAATAAAATATTGTTAGGATTGAAATGGTTGGATGTACGAACCAATGCTGTTCCAAATAAAAAAAACGAGGTAGATGCCATTGATGATGCCAGCAAGGTCTGTAAACAGTGGAAATAAATAATAATAAAACTAAGTAAATCCTCAATGAAATGTTTATAATATTCTAAACTCAAAGGGTATGTAATGAATTTCGAACATCGTGTCAGTCGGAGGTAACATCGAATTGTCGAAATCATTAGAAGAATATGTTTCATGGAGTGAAATGATGCCAGAAACCTATCTCGAGGTAGATGATCTAGATGTGTTAGAGATTGATAGGATATAAATCAGAATCCGATCAGATCTTGAAACGAAGTCATCGTCAAGAATATTAAAATAATAGGAAATAAAAGGTTAATCAGAGATGCAAGTCGTCAAAGGTTGTAGAGCCACTTAGAGATATTGAAGTATAATAAAAAAACATAGTGTGAGACCATGCGTCCATTTGTATGAAACTGGATACAAATTTGAATTACTTGTAACGTTCAATTCATTCAAGTTTGAAAATGAGACCTCTCTGCTAACTGATACGGGTCGAGGGTGACCACGAAATAAATAACATGTATGGTAAAGTGATATGTAGAGTCGTCTGTGGGCTTCATATGTATATATCAACGACTGAATACCGTTCATAAGGTTACGTTAGGTTGTGATGGGCGTCAATAACATTTAAAAATCAAGAATCATATGAAAAAACGGTATAACAATCAAACAAAAGATGGCATTTGCATATGAAAATGGATGAAATTTGCTTGATTAAAATTGAAAGTGTATATCTCAACTGCAAATGATTGATCAAATGTAGAGCTAAGTGAAGAGGATGAATATGAATGTATAATAAATCGATGAATAAGTAACATATGTATGCACGAAACGTCGATCGATAATACATAATTCCTGGTTAGAAAATGTTGGGTTAGGTGAAGATGATTAGTTCTTTTCACCTAACATGACGTGAAGTTGAACCACATAAAATATCTTGTAACAAAAGCAAGGGACTTTGTTCTAATGGAAAAATCATAGATCAGAGGTTAAATGCTACAGATGTTAACCGACCCCGTACATGCAAACAAATTTGCGTATGTGTTTATATTATGCCGATATCGACCCCTGTATACGGCGTCATTATACCGTGCCCGGCCCTGAATATGCGTACAATGGGTGTATGTGTATACCTGGTGTGTGACATTAAAAAAAAACTACGTAAAATAGAACCGTGTTGAGGGGATTTAATATGTACATCGAACACAATGATGACGAAATATCATACCTAACCATCAAACTTGAATGAAAATATATAGCTATTGGATAAGTTGGTCAGGATGACTAGATCTTTGAATCTAATATCGCGTAAAAAAAGTGAAACAAATTGAAGTGCATTAGTTCTCATGGATCCTACCTGCTGAGTCTCATCCAAACATAAAACTGAGATATCGATAAAAAACATTGAATCTAAACATCTTCTAAAGTATATCTGCTGGATAAAATCGGAGAAATGTATTCAAACTGTTTTTGATACGTTAAATATACAGCCCATGTAGAGAGTTTCATACATACCAATATCATACATAAGCATCAAACTTGAATAAAAATACATAACTATTGGTTGAGATGACTGTTAGGTTAGGTTGCCGAGTTATTAATGTAGTTGGCAGTATATGGTAACCCATTTTAGATTAATTAATATTTGATCTATGTTGTCGTACATTGATATATATTTTGCTAATCATGTACCTTAGACATGGTTTATATCCTAGATCTTGTTTACTGCGGACCTTACATTAAAACTTGCTAACGCTTTAACACCCATAGCAATCAGTGACACATGTGGGAAGCTTACATAAACGTTTTGAACTCTACAGTCGACTAACGATCGATCACCTAACATTACTTGAAACTAGTCTATACTACTGGACTTGTAACGAGCAAAGTGAATATAT
>SDVV010024971.1:0-12501 GCA_016164225.1 Gammarus roeselii
GGGGGGGGGTGAACACTCTTATTTATTTTCAGACTCCCTCTTATGCACCCTTCACTATCTCTCCTTTCCTCCCCCATCCTGATTTGCTCAACTTTTGTTTACCGCATTTGCATCCTATATTTAGTTTAAATTTCCTTCAACTTATCTCAGACTCATTCTTAACAACCTCTCCTATTAGTCGTTGCACACGCACGCACACACAGATACGCACATAGACACGCACACGAGTATACACACATATGCCGGTTCCAACTATTCTTCTTTCGGGTGGCAAATACAAGCCCAGTTGCGCTCTTTCTTCCATGCACCCTCTTTCTACGACTCTTCATTTTTCTTCTTTCCATTCTTGCAGTTCTCATGCGTGAAATTCCTTACACCTAGTGTGATTTAATGCATGGGATCCTCGTTTTCTGTCTATTCTTCATCTTCCCCCTCAGCAGGTGTTGAAGTGCGTAGCCCGACACCTTAAGGACTACTGCGAATCATTGTGGCTCTTCTTACTGCCATCCGAGAAGTGCTCGGACCATATGGCCTCAGCACCTTAGGAGTTCCTGTACCTCCTGTGGCACCCGCACATGCCATTGAAGTTTGCCGCGTAAATGATTTTCACTTTGCCTTGTAGTAAACCTAACTCGAACATTAAACGAAGAAAAACAAAGACTGACTTGATGCTGCACTGTTTGCTGGTTTGACAATCGTTGCCAGAAGGACGATGGCTCCAGCGCGCTAGAAAGCCACGTCTATCTACTCCAATCTTATGCTGGGTTCCGAGTCACAATGGCGTTGCAGGTTATGAGCGGACGGACGATGCAACGAGGAGAGCTGCTGAAGGCCTGGTCCAGCAGAAAAGCCCCTACTTCCACATAAATAATCTTACCGAGCAATTATACAAGCTGTGCAAAGCAAATGGGACACTGAAGGCTTCTAATTGATCTCGACAGCTGAGATTATACTTCTGATTGTTAATAGGACGTGGTGGAGTAATGCACGGTCATCTAATGGAGACGTCACCGCCTTTATTTTTCTTGTACGGTCTATTGGCAACTTATAATTGCCCATGTATTAGCAGAATGCACAACCTGGACGAAATGTTGACGCACCCACTCTCCCATGAGTAGCCTGTTCCTTGATCCTTCCAATACGCTCCGCCTAATAATTTTCGAGTTCCATCGGACTGTGTGGAACCACATCTCGGAGACTGAAATTTTATTGTAGTGAATTGATCACACGTCACCTTACCTGCCGATAGATTTCTCCAGTCCAAAGACATTTGCAGCGTAAGGACATTGATTTTACGCAGTAGTAAGTAGACCCATTCACTCTAATCTAATCAAAAATATATCCATAGCTTGATGTAGCACCAGTTGCAGGTTTGACATTGGGCGCCAGAAGGACACAAATTCCAGAGCGCTTGTGAGCCTCGTCACTTTGATCTAATTTATTCTCCGTCCTGGAGGATCACTATTTATAACGTGTATACAATAAAACAGTTCTTTGACTTTCTTCACAATTGTAGTGATTTGAGCGTGCCATGAGCCGAAGCAAAACTGAAAACAAATGATATATTTGTCGATGACCAACCTGATGCAGCACTAGTTGCCTGGTTTGACATCCGAGGTCAGAAGGGCACCGACTCCAGCGTACTGGGAGGCCTTGTCACTCTAATCTAATCTGGCAACAGTACAGATGGTGCGATTGGCGAGGAATAGTGTGTTGCTTCAGAAGTAGTAGATGGCGTGCAGATCAAGTGTAGTGAGACAAGTTTGTGGAGATGTTTTCTGAGCCTCCAGGGATCGGGATAAGGACGCAAAAGGGTTGGCAGGGAGGCGTTGTAGAGGGTGATGCGCTCCTACGGAGTGTGCTGAAATCTGTAAAGAACGGTCTCGAGTATCTATGTTGGCAGCAGAGCATGCGACAAGGCAGCGCTATGTCTCCCTAGCGAAGTTGTTATATTTCAAGATTGATGGAGTGGCTAGGGAGGTGAACACGAGTGCATTGCATCATGGTTTAGTTGTTAGGAGCAAATGGGCGGAGTTGGCAGTCGAGTCAGTTACTGTTTGCGGATGATACGGCGCCGGTGGCAGATTTGAAAAATCTGGGCAAACTAGTGACTGAGTTTGGTAGAGTGTGTTGGATGAGGAAGCTGCGAGTTAGTGTGGGTAAAGTAGGCAGGCCTCTGGACATACGGTTTGGAAGTAAAGCGAGGGTTGCGTTAGAGGGTAGTTGTGCTCTTCGGGACTGAGACGTGGGGACGAGAACGGAAGTGAGAAGAAGATTTAATATTTTCAAAATTAAATGTTTGAGAGGCTTGGCCGGAGTGACGTTGAGAGACGGAATCAATAAGAACGTTGCTCGAATTTGAATGGGAATAGTGAGGAAGATTGAGGACAGAGTAGATTCACGTATTCTGAGGTGGTTCGAGCACATAGCAAGGATGGACGATGTAAGAAGGTTAAAAAGGATGATGAAAGAAGAGTTGAACGACCATAGGCCTAGAGAAAGAGCAAAGTTTGGGCGGATGGTTTGCGGGAAGAGAGAAATCGGTGTTGAGGTAGCGACAGAGTGTGCGATGTAGAGGTGAGAGTACTACATCGGTGACAGTACTACATGGAATCTCGTTTAGAAACGTAATGGTTGTGGGTGGGGAGGGCCGGGCAAATACGACGCAGCAAGGGTAACGCCAGGAGAAGCTGTCGGACCCTGCTGCTGACAATGATCTCTGACCTCAATCTTGAAGTATAAATTGCGGGTTCCAGGCTGGACCCTTTAGCGCTAAAGGGTTATATTTTGCAATGTTCGTGGCCTCATGATAGAAGTTTCAGGTGCGTCTTGCCGTCAGCACTCATCTTCTTGGAGATTTGGCCTAGCGTCTGAATTTATAATGAACAGGACAGTAACGGTTTTGATTGCCCTTGCAGCAAGATATGCAGCAGTTGTTGGATGAACAGATGCGGCGGAAGCTCACCAAACACGAACTGACGACCGATGCGGACGGGGCGATGCCAACCGACTCTGACTCTTCTGCCAGCGGCAGAAACACTCCCAGGAAGTCCACCATGAAGATCTTCAACCTGCTCAAAATCCTCAGAAGGTAGGAGTGATGTGTCACGTACACCATCTCTCCACCTTTGGATGAGAACTGAAGATGCTGGATTTCTGTAGCCTCTTTCAGAAATTGCTCGTCATAGTTTGAATCGTTCTCTCGACGTGCTTTCCTTAATCAAAAAATTTCAAGGATCTTTTCCAAAATAGTTCTTTTCGACATCACGCTGGGAACCTGCATTTGTCACCTCTCCTTGGTCAGACAAGAGTGAAGGAGCTGTCCGCTCTCCTTCGTCAGAGAACAGTAAAGAGGTTGCTTATCCTTATCCATATCTTACCACTTCAATACGCAATGTTGTTCATCATGCTAGAAATCAATACGGATTTGAAAATCTACAATACATTTTAAATTACTCCACAATTGTCATTCTTCTATTTGAGGTATCTGCAGTTTTGAGCACAGACAATATATCTTTGTACTCCGTCGCCTGTATCCACATCATAATGCAAGTAGCGTGTTCATAAAATGTGTTACGTTATAGGTTATTAGTTACGTAGTGTAGACAACCTCTGAAGAAAGTAACGATGCTGTGCACTCTATTATATATAAAACATGTTACGCTGTTATCATTGGTTATTACCGACGCCTCTAAAGAAAAACCTAATGGAATCGTTTTGGGGCAGAGAATTCGAATTTCGCATACGGATGTTTGTAAATAAGCAAGACGAAGTTGGTAACAATGGACTGGACTAAGGTGCAGAAGATATTTATATTTGTTGTGAATGCTGGCGATTCAAAGATTAGATCAATAGAGAAACTCTAACGTATTCAACAATCGGGTAAATGATATACATTCCAATCCATTCGCGTGGTATTTTCACCTTCCCCCAGCCCTCTATAGTCGACTCTTGTGTGTAGGGCATCAGCCTGTGGTGTTTTGACATTTTGACCTCCTTCACCATTTTGTTAGAACATACTTAAATTTTATACGAGTTATTCCATAATAAGGACGTGCCCTCCGTAGGGCACGTTCATATTAAAGACCAGTCCCTTAATCATTCTAATCTCGAAGGGTTTATTTAAGCTACCTTATCTGTAAGGGTTGATGCCTTTGATTGCTGAAATATTTTGCAATGAAATCCATTTCGTTGGCTGATTTTTTTTGTCTCTAAAGTTAACAACATGCATTTTTTTTTGACAAAGCTAGCTTTTTGATACATACGAAGTGTTTTCATTTTACATTACTCTTCCATGGCTGTTTTCAATCGGGTTCTTTGAATTTTACTCGATAGTTACCAACAGGGTAGGAACACAAGGTTGTTTCTGATTTTTTTTCATATTTGTCTTCACAAACGTTTGCGTTAGTTCGATTTTCTCCTCGTTTAATGATATGATTCATTTTATAGTATAAAATTACGTTAAATCTTGCGATTTAAGTTAATTCCGTCCCGGATTTGGTTGATCAGAATATTTGCGTGATCGCCTAACCTTTTTATTGTACTTTTCTCACTCTTTTAGCTGTTTTCTTAAGGCATTAATCTCAATAACTTTAGACACTTCGCTTGCCTTAGTCCACTTCCGTGTCTGTCTAGTCTTCTATTCTCGAGTGTTGCCTTAGAGTGCCTGTACCTGTTATTAGAGTGACCATCGAGAAGCCACGGGGGAAGAGCGGAGATCGTGTCCAAGTTCTATAGGCCGTTATTAGACTTTTGTATGTTCACTAAGAAATAATCCAACAATATTGTGACACCCAGGTGAGTAGCAAGTATACCCAGTCTAAATGTTGGATCTATTGTGTGTGGGTTTCATTTCTTGTTAAACAAGTGAATAAAATTACGTTTTATCAGGGGAAGGGGAATCCTGATGCATTAGGCTTTCAAACTCGGAGAAAACAGTTACCGTCGTTGATTTTCTATAGACGTGCCGTGCCCCTTAACTAATTAGGCAGCAGTTCCTTCAGTTTGTCTCTTATGCCTTTCAGTCCAGAAATTCCTATTAAACCATGCATTATATAATCTGCCATTGCTTGTGTATTTTTCAACGTGTTACTTTTGAAGACCATTGAGCTAAATCATTCCATTTTCGCTCTGTATTGGCACTTCGAAATGAATAGCCTTGTTTTATATTTATTTTCCACCCTTTTACAACGGTATTGTCCATCAACTTTTGCTTAACGGGATGGTGTGCAACCGTGGTTACTGAACCATGGAAAATCAAAGAGGGCAATTTTGTTAGTGATAATAATGGCATCCGAATTATCTGAAGTTAACTCATTAGAGCAATATTTAATGTGCATGTTAAGAAGGAGGAGTGTAAAAGTAATATTAGTAAATGGAGTACACAAGCTCCTTGTTTTGGCACTCCAAAACTGGCCTTATATCCACGACTGACGCATCCTAAAACTTGCCTTATTAACGTTGCATATCTCTTAGATGGCTTTGATGCATAATGAGCTTGCTACACCGTCCGTCTAGTGTTATTCGTACCAGGCCAGAACTACATTTGGCTCCCTTTGCGTCACAGTCGTACAACTTGTCATAACTCAAGTGCGAACTCCCAGATCTGTTAGGTTTATGAATAGATAAATATATTTCATATATACTTGTGGTTGTGATGCTGATACGTGTGTTGTACATGATCTTGATGTGTGTATATTTTATGGTAGTTTAACTGTAGTCATATAGTGATATTCTATTTAATTATGTGTTAGCCCGTTAAGGAATTTCGTTGTAAAAAATGCATCCACGCAATTTTTAATCTATATTGAAATACACTGTGGGTGACATATGTTGTTGATTGGTATAACCATGTTCCAGGAAATGAGAGTGAATAGACTTCATCTACTGTATTATCGTATCCTTTGTGGATGTGGAGCAACATTCAGCCTGAGTATTTGCACGAACAAGTGTTGCTTCGTTATCGAGCCGGATCACCTCATATTCAAGTGTTCACAGATAATGCTGACAATATTGCTGCTCTTCAACTTGCTTAGCGTCCTAGCCTGAACCATCTTGCTGATTTATATCAATGCTTTCTGAATAGACTGATCAGAATAGACTGAACCAACTTAGTTACGGGTGGTTATCCTCTCGATACAGACTGATCCATCATAGTGATTTGAGGCAATGATTTCAGGACGAAAAAATATTAGATTAGACTGCCAGGGCTTTCTAGCCCGTTGGAATCAATGCCCTTCTGGCATCGAACGTAAAGCTATCGACAGGTAATCGTCTGTCTCTGAGTTTGTTTTTTCTCAAGGTATGCTCAAATCAGCCTTCGGATTAGACTGATCAGAATAGAAGGATCTCAAAATACTTCCTGCTAGTTTGAGACTACTTATCGCTACCGCTTGAAAGTGGATACTTTTCATGTATTTGCAGAACAAGTATTTTAGTCGAGCCCGGCAATGAGGAACTGTGTTCTGTTGCTGAGCCCGTCAACGGGGGGCGCAACATCTATATCAACTCATACGCGGACGGCATCATAATGATCACACAACACCACAAACACGAGACCGCAGCTGCTCACCTCCAGCAGTACTCAAACTCTCTTGAAGTCTGGCTGTTGGACAGCAAAATGAATGCGTCTGCAAGCAAGTCATCCCCCACATTATTAACACCTGATAACAATGATTACCGCATCCACCATCATGCTACGCTCAACAAGACTTCCATGCCCCACAGTCTCATTACAACTATCCTTAGAGTGACTTATGAGCCTGGGATGATGTTCAAACCACACACAAACAACACCGGCACTGAAGCTATACCAAGACTGAACGTGTTACGGGTACTTGCCACAACCACATGCGGTCACTCTAAGGAATGTATTTCAGCACTATACAAACAATTCATCTGGCCCATCATTCCCTACGAAAACGCCGCCTAGTCCTCTGACCTTGCACCCACACAATAATTCCATACAAAGAATACAGAACACGGCCTTGCGCATCGCAACGGGCTACACATAGACCACACTCATTACCCCTTGCACGAGAAAGCCGAGGTCCTCCCTCTCAAACATCATCTTGATATGAGGGGGACTCAATTATTTACCAAGATTGTTGACCCGGCAGGTCTCTGCCACAGCATATTGAACTCACACCAAACCGACCGACAGCTACATAACACACCGGCAACACACTTCCGCTCTTATTATGTGACAGTTCCCCGTCCTACAGATAACACATGTCCTCGTCTATGGGGACGGCGTCGCGTGTGCTAAATTTGCGGTGTTGACGTTGACGCAGCCTGTGCGCTGGCCGAGCCTCAGGCCCACAGACACTTTCAAGACACCAGAGCCAAAACATATACACTTTTTTTCATGGATGAGTGAACAATCACCCTCTCACTCCTACAAAACATCCCTTTCCCACGCTAAAATTATTAACAATGTTCTGGTGTCCACGACTACAACTATACCACAGGGGTGGCCGTTTGTCGACTGCCACACAACCCACGAAGTCAATTCAGATAGCAGCAATAACGCTCTACCCCGCCACCAAGCCGGCCACCCCTTTCACTCTTTCTCTCTTCCCAACTCCCCTTGTCTCACCACGCGCGTTTCGGTGGGTATCTGGGATTTCGGGCGGTACGCTGGCGTGGTTTCCACCGCCGCAAGTAGAAACAGGGGATAAGCAACAACAACAACAACAACACATATATGCACTCGCGAATTGACACACACTTCGCAGCTCTTGCACTGGATGAACACGAAGTCAACAAGGACCTACGGAGTCACCCACCTGCAATAGACGTGAAGGAGTTGGGGTTGCCCAGGGGTGACAGGGTCACTCCTGGGCAGCCCTCCAGTCATACCAACATAAACTGCCGAATGTCTCTTCCGATCACAGCTGGCGATGTCTGAGTTCGCCCAATACGGTCGACCACATTGTGACGTGCACGACCGTCGCACCAGGCAGGCTCAACCATAACCACGTCGGTGCGGGATCTAGGAGAACGCCCGCAAAACGGCATAAACTACCTCCTGAGTGAAGGCCTTATTTAAGGGCCTTTCCTTGACAAAACATTCCCTTCATGCACATGTAGGTGGATTCTTAGACTCCGCCCAGTGCGCCGGCTATGGCTCCTTCACTGCAGGAGCAACTGGGGTTGAGCAACAACAACAACGAGGGACGGTGATCGGCTGGTGAGCCCGTGGACGAGGAACGGTGATCTGTTGCTGAACCCGTCAACGAAGAACGGTGATCTGTTGATTAGCCGGTTAACGAGCAACGGCAATCTGTTACCGAGCCTGTTAATTTTACCTCCCGTGGCGCAGACCGTCGATAGTTTCCGCTCGTCAACTCCCTCGTTCCGTTCTTTTTCTTGGTGAATATAGATTTGCCGATTTACTTAATCCTCCGTAGTAAAGTCATCTTGATGTTGAATAAATAAAATCTAGATAAATGTATTTCTGTGTTATTAAGGATCAAATTTTATAAAGATTGTGTACGAATTCAGTTCTCGGGAGGGCAGGGGCCATCCCGAGAACCACGCTGCGCCATCGCAAGTGCTTCTCAGAACGCGGAATGACTGGTTATACACTCGTCGTTGCGTCTGCCCCACTGACGCGAGGGACGTTTGGTCGACTACTTTTGTCAACATAACAAGTATCCCCATTAAATTTTGTAATACGTTGATACCCTTTTTTGATGATTGTAAATTTTCGACAGTATATTATTGTATAAACCCCACTTACATATATCTTATGAATGAGTTAGCAATTTGCCTGAGAATGTAGAAGCCTATCGATTGTCTCGGCCGTGGGGCCCCCGTGCACGTATGTGCCGTGTGGGATAGGGTTAACGAGGAGCGGTGATCTGTTACCGAACCCGTTCACGATGGACAGTTGTTTGTTATCGAGCCCGTTACTGAGGAAAGACTTTACTTAAAAACATATTTCCCTTCAGTTTTTTCAGTCGTTGAAAAGGTCGCGATGCATGATGAGGTTATTCTACTTTTTGCTTGCTTACAGTTGCAACCTCTCGGTTCAATCGAGCTTATCAGCTCTGATCCTCGTGTTTAATTGTATAACCTGTATCAATTCTAGATCCTATGAACTCATGTTAACAGGTTATCGCCTATCGTGGTTACTGACAGCGCAGGAACACGACCAACCAGCAGTCCAGAATGAACTGTATACTAGGTACACTAAAATTGAACAAGTATTCACTCTTTTATACATGAGATAACAAGGAATACTTCACGAACTGTCTGGCTGTTTGGTTTAAAAACGCGTCCGCCTAACAATCTTTCTTCCTTTCCATGAAATCGCGCGCCCTATTATGACTCACGTTGAGGCTCCGGTGGAAATGAGGCTCAAATCAAATCCATGTAATCACCTATTGTAAAAAGTACACTGAACCGTTATCAGTTTATCTGAATTTATTTTACAGAACATTAGAGATGCCGAGTGCAATGTTCTGAATGGATGTACGCACTTCAGTAAATCAGTCCTGTTTTCAGCGGCAGCCTCGATCTCTAAATTTCTACCGACTAATTCAAGAAAGAAATTTCCACTCTCGCTATATTATTCAAAAAAGTCCCTATTGAGAATACGGATTTGATAATAAAAAGGATGTACGAAATAGTTGGGGATCTGTTCGGATACGCGGTGTACTTGAGAGCTATCACAAATAGTGTAATGTTACAAAGGAACATTTTCTCCTTGCAATTGTAATGCCCGTTATTAATCGTGGCTTATGGGTTGATGCAGCAACAGATTCGCGCCCAAGGTACGAATACTATTGTGAATATAATTGATTTGACTACAGCGGACGTTGTGTTTTGATAAATATATTGTAAATAGTCTAATTGAGTTACTTATCCTGTGTAACACTCAGTATCGTTCCTCACTAGTTTCACTTCCTGCAACGTTCCAAAGATTATGTAATAATAGACGATAAGAAGTTTCATTAATGATGTATTGTTAGGTTAGAGGATGCTTGAGGCCCTTGCTGCAGCAGTTCTGTGGGATGTTTTGCAAGGCTTTCCAGTGAAGTGATGTAGCTTAGCATTTATATCGTCAGTGTTGTAATTTACTTTGTTCTACTAAAAGATGAGAGCCCAATAATGTTGAGTTAAGCGGTATTTGGAAACGGTTGTTCAGCTATTGCCGCCACCAGCCTGTAACACTCACCTTTGTGTCTTATGTATCCATGAAACACCACTGTGTTACTGCAGCATTTGTATAACCATTTAAGTCTGAGGTTGTTTGGAACCATTCTTTATGAAACTTTCCTCATTTATTTATATGAGGCGTATTCATGACGAAATAATTTTCCAGTCATCGAAAATTTGCGTCTGTTGATGAGGGATCAAATATCTCGAATATTATGAAGCACTTAAGGAGATCTCTTTCTGAAGACTGCCTGGAGTTCGTTGAACGTATATCCAGCCTTGTGCTGCTGCAAGGCCTTGTTGGAATTAACTGGAAAATGAAGTTGTATGATTTGCTAATAGTACTTTAATTATACTTAGCTAACTCGTTTGATCAAAAATTTCTCTCGCATTGAATCGACCATCTTTTAATACGAGATTCTTGTGGTCGACATAAGTCAAATTCTAGACTTACATAAATTTAAATCGGATGTTACCCTTTAAATTATCATTTTCGCATCGGACATAAGTTGTACATAGGATTTTGATGGTAGAAAGAGTATATTCATGTAAATACACGTAAACGAGACTATTATATTTTACTACCCTGCAAAGACATACGAAGCTATGTAATGGTTTTCTAGCTAATCTTAATGACCGATACGTAGAATCGGAACAGTTACAGCTGGAACTGAGAAGCAGTGATTGTTTTTCTCGCGTCATATTTACTGGTTGTTAAGGAAATAAAGAATTTACCAAGTTCAGTTAGTATCTCATGTGAAGTTGAAGCGAATTTTTACTGCCACGCAAGCCTACGGGGTAAGCTGGCAGTAATTATTCACTTTGGTGACTAACTGCTGGTTGTGTAATATCTGCTTTAAATTAGGAGATTTTGTTTGATGCACTCCCCCCTCTGCAACGTGCATAGTATATGCTAGAGGCTCCTAGTTATCGTGCACGTGGTGTTGATCAAATGAGCATGCGTTACATGTGCTTATAGCCATGATAACTATGAGTGATCTCGAGTTGTTATAAGAACCCCCAGTGGTTGGCGTAGTTACTAGCAGATGTCGGATGTCATGCGCTTGCCACAGGACCCCACAGGCGAGTCATTTCTAACAACATGCCAGAACGATTGAGTATTGTTCGTATGAATAAATGGAAGCTGCATTTCTTTAAATAATATATTTTGTGCGATTAAACTGCAGCAAGACACTACCACTTGCTGCATAGGCACTGAGTGTAGATGTGAACAGGGCTTTATGACAGCAGGCGAGACGGATTAGATTAAGGACCTCATCTGTACCGGGCCGATGACGATTGCCGCTTCTCGATTCGCACGGAGTCCCGATCCACGTTGGGAGAGGAGGAGAGAAGCGGGTTGAACCCCTTATGCCTTTAACTATGCGCAGAGACAGTATCGTAACATAATAAGAGGAAATGAGCTTGCGGACTCGCTTGCTAAACTGGCGTCTACCCATCAAGAACAATTTATCGCAATACATTACAGATACTGCCGGCTTAAGCGCCTCCCTTCCTCTACCTATATAAGGGAGGTCTACCTTACCTCGACATTCATGAGGGCTGGTATAAGAGGCTTCCCGTAAGGAAACGTTATTGCGTTTTCAGATAGCAAGGGGAGGAGGAGGCCCTCGATGGCTCATACTACATTACAGAGAAATAGTTTTTTATCGAGAGAATTGAGATAACAGATACAGACACAGACACCAGGCCGCATCCCCCAGAAAGGGGGGTGGCCGACGGCAAGGCGCACCTCACACCCTCATACGCTCACACAACTTAGCCCTTTTGTGCTAAAGGGTCCCGCCGGTACCCCCTCAACATACACTCTGGGTCACGAGTGCAGTCCGAGGATCCGTCGTCAGCAGCAGGACCCGACAGTTTTCACTGGTTTACCCCCGCCGCGTCATAATGGCCGGGCCCCCCCTCCCACGACCATCCCGACAGCGGGGTGCCAAGAGCGGGAAAGCACATCGCGGCAGCGTCAAAATCAACAATTCCCAACCATTCTCCACTCACACCTGTTCATTGCACGCTCTCTCGCCACCTCCACATTCATGTCTCTCCTTCCCAACGTCTGCTTTACACCATCCATCCACCCAAACTTCGGTCTACCTCTAGGCCTGCGACCACTCACCTCAGCATTCATCACCCTTTTCACCAATATCCCTTCATCCATCCTCTCCATGTGCCCGAACCATCTCAGAACACGCGAATCCACTCTGTCCTCCAACTTCTTCACCATCCCTGCTCTGTTTCGAACCATGTCGTTGATGATCCGGTCTCTCAGCGTTACTCCAGCCATGCTCCTCAAACAAATAAAAAAAAAAACATTCA